>JBAMBE010000748.1:6635000-6792500 GCA_037043585.1 Drosophila mimica | reverse complement strand
GCCAAAACAGATGAAATACAATTTGTTTACTTTAAATACATTTATCCTTTGCTTATCAGCATAGCAGGGCTCTCAGAGGAATTATAGGGCTCAGTCTCTGAACCGAAATGAGTCTATCGCCTCAGTTCTTCTTCTTCTTCTATTGTTGTTGTTCTGGTTGTTATTCTTGCTACCCCAAAAATAACAAACACAAAAGCAACAATTAAAACATCAGGTAACAAGAAGACTTCAAGTGAGCTCGACTTTGAAATACCCTGCATGCAACTAATTTCTTTTTTATATTTTTGACAGCTTACCAATAATACGTCAAGTTATATAATATCAAAAATATCAAAAGTCATTAGCGTAAATCGCCATGTATCGATTTTTTCCAAGCGGACTAGTTATCGATAAAATTAATTAAGCTGGACCAGTTTGACCCGTTCAAAGAGACGAACCGACGGATGCGGCTAAAACGATGCGGCATTTGAGCCTGGTCAGCTATAGGGTCATACGGGAACGATTTTTTTCCCACACCCCTATACTCTTTTTATCCATTTTGAATTACTTAAGCCAAAAAAAAAAAATGAAATGAACCAACAGCAACAACAAGAGAAAATAATAAGTTAACGTTTAAAGCCGCTTGGCGAGCGCAGTTGAGTTTTCCTTGCCAATGGGAAAATGAAAATGGCTGTGTGAAATGGCTGCCTCATTACAATTACAATTGAAATGCCCTTTGTTTCGATGCTTGCCGCATTGCCGGCTTATTCAAGATTTAAATGAAATTATATACTTCAATGACATGTTGAAACCTGCACTCTCCGTCGGCTCCTGGGTCTAGTGTCCTGTCGTTAAACAGACACTCATTAAACCGCTTTCGGTTAATTAAAATGCCATTCGAGATGTAAGCCCCATCTGCATAAAACGATATGGATCCGTAGACTACTCCAGGCCAGGCCACTTGATGTCGGAATAAAGTGTAATTAATCAGCAGTGCTCTTGTTTGACTTTGCCCATTATCCTTGACAGTCCTTTCGTGCACTGGGTTAATCAACAATGCAATAATCCATCAGCAAATGTGACTCCAACTGTTATGTGAAACCGCTAAGCAAATTGTGGCTTGTATAATTTAATAAATTATCAATTATCAGTTAAAACTTATTCACTCATTCAGTTAGTACAAATGACAGAAGTGTTTTCTTTTGATGGCTTGCTTCTGTCGATCACAGCTGAAGGCCAGAGCAAAGGATTCAGAACTGGCGACGGCATCGTTGACCCGCTGCCGACTTGCACCATGCTGATTTCCATCCTCCAATTCCTCCTCCAGCTGCTGCTCGTCCTGGCAGAAAAACTGGGCAAAGTTGAGAAAGAAGAGCTGCCGCTGCTCCTGCTCCTGCTGCTGATCCTGCTGCTGCTCCTGTTTGGTCGTGTTTGTTGGGAGTCCTGCAAAATAGGTATCGTAGGCCAAGGCGATTCCATTGATGTCGGCAAATTTCTCGTCGGCCATTTGGCCATGACGCCGTCGGAGGCAGCGCGTCTCTTTGCCAAAGTGTCGATTGGCCCACAGGCGTCGCTGTTGCTGCGGCTTCGCCTCCTTGCCACGGCCATCGTAGTGGACATCGCTGGGCGCAAAGCCGTGCGACAGCTCGTGTGCGATCAGAAAACCCAATCCGCTATAACTGTATGCCGCTGCCTGATCTGGCCGATAGAGATGGCCAGCAAACAGCGAATGGGGCAACAACACCACATTGCGTTGGGGCAAAAAAAAGGGCGACGCATAGCTGCCAAAGCCATCCGGTTGCAGCAAATACATATCGGTACTTGCAACTTGTTGACTGTTGTTGTTATTATCAATTTGTTGTTGCAGCAGAGCTCGTAAGTTGCCATAGTAATCGCTGGCATTGAGCTGGAGTGGGGCGTAGTGCGACTCCAGTTGCAAGCGCTGCTCATCCGATGAGCCAGTGGGCGGCAACACGCCCACGCGCAGTTGCATGCGTCGCAGCTTGTCAAGCAGAAAGCGCTGCGTCGCTGCATCAAACTGATTGCGATTCGCCAGCAGCTTCAGCTGGAATTGTTGACGCAGTTTCTCAAAAATCTGTTGCATCTGCTGCTGCTCCAGCTGCGGCTGCTGCGGCAATTGCGCCTCTTGCATCAGCCAGTCGACGGCATGCGTCAACAGTTGACGCAACTGTGCCCCACACCGTTGCCGTCCAAATGCCAATGGCGGCACTGGCTGCAACTCCAACTGGTGCAGCAGACGGAACTGCAAATAGCGTGCCACCAGCGACGGTGGCTGTGCGGCAAGCAACCGCGAGACGCGACGCAAATAGGTGGCGCTCACATACTCCACTGCCGCCGCCGCGGTGGTTGGTGGCAGCGGTAGCAGCCAACGCGTTAACTCCACCTCCACCTCCACACTCGCATCAGTTGCATCAGCCACATTGGACTGCCACCAGAGTTGACTCAGTTGCGCCTCCAGCTGTTTGATCTGCGGCCAGAGCTTGCCACCGGGCACCCCCACCGGTTGCAGCTGGCGATAGAGTTGCCTGAAACGCGAGCGCGTCAGCAGAGGTAGCGGCAAGTTGTGCTTAGTTGCCACGCCTTGACTACCGGGACAAGGCAGTTGCAGCTGTTGCAGCCACAGTTCCGCATCGCTTCTCGATTCCGGTTTCATTTCCATTTCCATTTCAAATTGCTGCAGTTCGGCAACTCCGTAGCTTTTCAGCAGATTCACTAATTGACTCCAGTTGTTGTTGTCGTTGTCGTTGTCCTCGTTTGCCATTGTTGCCACACCGCTAATGTCGCCTAACCAGCGCACAAACTGTGCCGCATCGTAGCCAGTCTGCTGGGCGCGACAGGCGGCATAGCTGATCCGCAGCAGCTGAACAAAGCGCGGCTCCCCGTCGCCTGGACTGGCGCTATTTTGCTCCAGCAGCGACGCCAATCGTTCCTGATATATGTGATCCAGTTGATCCACTTGGCTGCTATAGGCGTCCGAGGCATGCGCCTCCTCCCATCCACCACAGGCGTGCTCATAGAAATCCAAGCACGGATCGGCACTCGCATTCATATGCAGCTCCAAGTGGCCGGGCAGTCCAGCGCTGGCGAGGATTGGCAGTAGTGACACCACTAGTAATTTCAGCTTGCACATCTCTCACATGCAAACCACTCCCCATCGAATTCGCGTGTAAACTAAATAATGACAATTGCGACGATGCAACCAGCTGATGATGATAATGAAATTATTGTCCGCCGTCTGGCGAAGATGCCACGCCTGATAACCCATCTCAGACTCTTCCGATAGTGTTTTGTTTATTTCGTTTTTCACTTTTTTTTCACTTCAACTAAGTCCAAATAACAACTAAGTAATATTCAATAAATATTAGCTAACTACGCAGAAAGTATTCGCATATTTCTAATTAGTAATTACAGTGTCTCACAGTTCATTTTGAACGGTGTCTAGCAAAACATTTAAAGTGCTATAAAGCTTAAACAAGGAAACAAATTTAAAATGTTTTAATGACAATTTGTTTAATGGTATATCACATTTGAAAATGATACTTTAGTTTTTATTAAAATATTTATTAATTAATTAAAATAAGTCTTAAATTTCATTTCATCCTGTCAGTTTTGGAGCCGATAGCTTATGATTTTGCCTCCTGATGATCCTCCGCTCTTCCTGTTCGATGAACATCTTGTTTGTCCTCTATCCGATTTTCGACCACGAAGCGCCGAGTGATGTAGGATACAGTTGACTTAGTTAGATTGAACATTTCAGCTATTTTACGATGTGAATATCCAATTTTGAAGTGTTCCGGGATGAGTTTCCGTTGATCAATGGCAATCCGTTTGCTAATAGTCCTTGTTGGCTTTTAGCACCCGAAATGCAGGAAAAAACTCAGCTGACTACGGAGGATTGATCTATTTATACCGAAAATATTCTACTTTAGGTAAAAAAATCCGGGTTTTATGGCACGCAGGTGTCCATAATGTAACTGGGCGAAATAGCCTTTGACCATAAATAGCGGTACTTTTTTACATAACCCGACGGGTGGGGAAATCCCAGTTTATTAGGGTCATGTCATCTGTCATCGGCATTTGAAATTTTTTAAAAATAATGCATAATTAGTTTATGGCAGGCAATAAAAATTATTGCTAGACACTGGTCGAAATAAGCTTTGAGACACTGTATGTATATAATATATAATATGATTAACAGCTGTGTTCAGGGTATCTTTTAGTCGAGTTCACTAGCAACTTAACATTGCGACTTGTTAAAATTGAAATTAAGTTGCTCAGGCGCTAATTGGATCCTGTGGCGAGGTCAGGTAAATGAGCAGCAGTGTGCAAGTGTGTGTGTGTGTGTGTGTGTGTGTGGGAGTGTAAGTGCGAGTGTAAGTGCGAGTATGCGAGTGTGCGAGTGTGCGTGTGTAATCTGGCAGCATAATATATAGTTTTAATTACAATTCGGGGAATCAACAAATGGCTGTCTGCCAGTGAAGCCCCCACATTAAACGTGTTGCATCGATGTGGCATGTAAGCCCAGCAGATGTGTGCTGCAAGTAAGCCACATGCAACTTTATTCATATGCTGAAAGCTGTGCCACTGAAAGTGCCTTGACAAGATATAGATGTATGGATATATATAGATGTTGTGGACTGAATGTTATATTGTAGTGATCGAATGGGCGTGAATAGACTTTACGATGTGAACAATTGCTGCAACATATCATTTGGGCAATTAGGAGGCTTATCCACTATTTAATGGGCCAAAAGCAATCCAAGAGCAATTCACCAGCACCATTAAAAGCCACTGAAAACACACATTAAAGCAATTACAGCCAAAGTTGCCACAAGTTTTATTATTGGCATTTGTGGGCCGCATCTCAAATTAAGTGTACACCAACTAAACAGTTGTTAAGTGCACCGTTGCCAACATACCCTGGACAAAGTGGTACCAAAGATAGTTGGCAAAATGGATTTGTTGAAATTCATTTCACTCATTGTCTTTAATTTACTAACTTGCTACATTTGATCCAAAAATAATGTATTGAATACCTTGAATTGAATTTGAATCAAATATGCCACATTTAAAATAAAACAGGGCATCAAAACAATTGAATATGAGGACTGGGAAATGTATTTGGAATTTTAAAAAACAATTTAAATGACAGCGCTAATTGCTAATGGCCAACAATGTGTCTGCCTCAAATGACCAAAACAGTCCAACTGAAAAACCATCCACCTGCTATAAAAACAAACAAAGTTAATGCCCCCAAGAGATCTGTTGATGTACCTTAAATACTCCAAATACAGCCAACTTGGCCATATCCATTAGTTCTGACGGATTGTCCATTTAAATGTTAAATGCCAAGGTGCAGAACTGTTGAAGATGCCCGACTAGAAGATACCTCGTGCCAATTGTAGAAGGACATATGTTGTACACAAATCAGAATGCGGCACCTCCATTCCCATATATAGTATATATATGTATGTCTATTCTTGACAATCATTCATTCTACTGATCCACCTGTTTCGGGAAAGCTGACAAAGATAAGTCACAGATTTATTTGAAATACGATTAATAAAAAAAAACTCATCTTGACAAAAAAAAATGAAACAAATAGAAATAAAAGTGGAAAAGGTACATTTAAAAAAAAAAATAATTAAAATCGCATTTCTGTTAATTCAATGTTTAAATAATAAGCATTTATTCGATTTAGCTGTAGCGAGACAAAATCTGGCAACTGGTTTAGATGGATGTGTTAGCTGTGCTGCTCCAAACGGTTTCAACCAAAATGTTGCCAAAAAAAAAAAAAAAAATTTACAAATTGGCAGAGAAAATAAATTTAAAATGCACACAAAAAATTGCACAAAAATTGGGCAGACTTGGTAAATTGCTCAATGCTCATCGGCAATTCAGACCATGTTGACATAATATACTCTGCACTCGGTCTTCGACTCCCAGTACCAGCACCAGTACCAGTACCTGTCCCAGTTCCCTCCCCAGTCCGCGTCCCATTTCCTTCTCTGGTCCTAGCTTTGGTTTGGTTTCAGCTTCATTCCAGTTCTAAGCATAGCTGCAGGACACGCTTTTTTCTTTTCTTTTTTTCTGCTACTGATTTCACTTTTAGCCATGCTTTTCTCCAGTTTCCCACACACACACACACACACACACATATAGCCATTAAACGTTGCATGGCCTAAACAGGTGACGGAACGCAGTCGGCAAATTTGTCGTAAATATTAAAATTTTTCATACGTTTATGCAAATTTACTTTGCGAGAACTTCAGTTCCTGTCGCCGTCATATCCTTACCGGCGTCCACATTGTCCTGTGCATCCGTCCTTCCCCCACACCCCCACACCCCCACCCCGTTTCCGTGGCAACGTTTGGCTCATTGTCAGTTGCCATTCGCCGGCTTCCGTAATGAGACAAACCCTGCTGGCATTTCGACTGCCTTTATTTAGGCCCTGCTTAAACACTTTGGCATCTACGAATGTGTGTGTGTGTGTGTGTGTGTGTGTGTGTGTGTGTGAGTGTGTCTATTGGGTTGTGCTTGGCATGCCGTTATATTTGAAAATTTATTAAGTTGAAATTACATTACAAATCATTTTCATATTATTGTGCTTCATGTCAGCTCCACGCAAATATGCATATTTAACTAAATATTTGCCTATGACAAGCAGAACGCACACACACACACACACGCACACACACACACACACACACACAAACACACACACACACACACACTCACAGACACACACACACACTCACACACACACAAACACACCCCGGGCATAAGAATACCACCACAGCGAGTCACAGCTTGTCGTATGAGGCAATTTATCTGATACGGAGACTCTACTCGGATGTCTCTACTCGGATGAGTACTTCTGGTAGGCTAAAAGAACTTCATCGACCAAGTCGATTATTGTCCCGAGTAGTGTTAGCAACTCGTGACTTTCGTCCGTTAGCTATTTAACCCCCCGATACGAGAACGCGACTCAGACAAAGTCCAGTTCTGTTTTGTCATATGAAAACTGCAAACTGTTCGCAGAATTCCAGCAGCTCAGTAAGCGAAGTGATTCCTTATCGAAATTACTGTTAATTTAAAACTTGGCAAATCTCATAAATTTTTTTTGGTACCTCATCATTAAAGCGAGTCCGGCGAAGCTCGGCGTGCAAATATAACCATGGGATTATTACGGAACTGCAGAACGACTTTCAGTTTGGACCCCACAAAATGGGTAATATTCAATCAGGAAAAAACGATATAGTGAAAGAATGGAGAGGATCAAGGCTCTATAATTAGCTTCATGAAGATGCGGTTAAATCAGTAATTAGTTGATTCCTAATCCATTTTGAAGTAATAAGTACACAAATAAAATATACTTATATATTTAATTTTATTTAATATTTAATATTTTGTTTTTTTCTTTTGTATTTTTTTTTTTTGTGACTATTGTTCAAATTTTGTATTTTTCTTCTTTTTTTTTACATACTCCGATATATTTTAAAACACTCCCGGAATCGTGTTTAGGAGAGAAATGAAATTGAAAAATTTGACGAATTGCATTATTTCAAAATATACAATAAGAATAAAATAATAATAAAATATATTAAATATATATTTGTATATACATATAAATGTAATTTTATAGATTTGATGTGATAGTTTTCAGTGTATGATGAATGGTGTTCAATAATAAACCACACAGGGTTGCCTAGTCTAGGGGAAACCCTGTTGCAGTCATTTGTCGCAACCATTGTGGCCAATGCCCATTGTAGTCAAGGCAACAACAAATGTTCTAATGACCACGCCCACTTACCCATCTCCTAATCCCAGGCACTGGCACCTGCTCCACACCAGCGATGGGTGCAGCTGCAGCAATGAAGTCCTGGTTGTTGTTGTTGTTGTTGTTGCAAGGTAAGTGTATTGGTTGGTTTTGTGTTTGCTGTTGCTGGCTGACACTGTTAATGTTGCCGGACAAGTGTTGCATACTAAATATGCCGCAGGAACTGCGCTCAGTTGGCTAGTTGGCCAGTTCGCTTGTTGGCCGGGCTTATTCAGACATTGTTTGTAACTGGTCTGCCTTGGCATTTACCACACGTAGCGTTGCCCACAAAGCCGTCATAACTATTGTGTAATATTTGTGTGGCACTGCCACTGGCGAAGTTGGCACGCTTCGAGGCGTGCTGCTGCTGCTGCATGCTGCATGCTGTTGCCGTCGGCGTTTGTATTCTGCGTTGCATGGCTTTAATCACATAGCTGAACCACTTGTAAAATTCCTAATGCCGACAAACATCGGAAATTGTTTTCAACGGCAGCCAAAAATTGTTGCATACTTTTTGGCGGCAATGAAAACGTTTTCAACACACTTAAATTTAATTCGCTGTAATAAGTGCTGGGCGCAAAGTGTGTGTGTGTGTGTGAGGGGGGAGGGGGGGGGTGTGAGAACGTTGTGATATGTTTGATTCCACTATCGCCAGCTCAGCCTCATCAATAATGCGGCTTGGTTTCTGTTTTTGCTTGGTCGAGCAACAGAGATAGGCACTTTGCCTTTGGGGGCAGACAGACTCAGCTTTTGCATTAGCGCTGCCTGCCACAAAATTACATACACGCGGTGTGTTGCAAACTCTCTTTTTTTCGCTGCCACAAAAATGATTAAAACAGGAAAAAAAAGCAAATGTACATACATGTGTGTGTATGTGTGTGTGGCAAGCACAAATGGGGCGAGTACGGAATTGTGCACTTATATTGAGTTTTAAGCTGTTGACGATAGAGGCGGATGGATTTGAGCCACCGCCCGTTGACTGAAACACCAAATCATCCTCCATGGCCCGCCGACGTCTTCAGAACAGCTCCTTGCAACTTACCGACTGACTGCTCGTCTGCTTGAGGCATGTCCTTGGCAGCAAAGACGGCTTGCCGCTTGCCACGCACTTGGCTGTGTGTGTTTATTTGCCAACATGTGGCAAAATTATTTCCGCTCAAAAATCTACTTCCTGCTCATTTTGTGTCCTGCCACTTGCTGCTCTCGGGATTTTTTTTTTTTTTTTTTTGTTTTTCATTTTATTTTTCTTTTATTATTTTTTGCTTTTTTGTTCATTTCACTTTTTTGTTTTAAGTAAATTGAAAATATTGCTCTAGAAATGAATCAGAGATGGCCGGGGTTTTATATACAGAGTGGAGCACACTTGATGTCTGCCCCAGACAATGGCGGTGCCCAAAAACATAGTACAAAAGCGCAACTGAGCCGCCTAGCATGCCACAAACACAAAAGGGCAACAAAATTACCTGCTTTTGTCACAATCTCAACGAAAGTTAAATAAAGTTTCAATTTGCAATTTACCCAGTATATATATATATATATATATATATATATGTGTGTTTGTATTTGTGCAGGTGTGTGTAGAGACACCTGTTGACTGGCAGCAAGAATTGAATAGAAATTAAACAAAGTGCGACCACCTTCAAACTTCTTCTTCTTCTTCTTCTAGCAATAAGCCGCTGACCTGTCGCAGCCAGCGAATAGCTTCCCAGTTTAATTTCATCACTGCTGCATACACACACACACACACACACGCACACGCACTCACACACACACACAAATTGAAATCTCAGCCCGTTCAACTTGAATGCAACAAAGTCCAACGCATCAAGTGTTCCCATTCAGTTTGCTTAGGGGTAAAACTGTTCCCATACGAACAACGACACACTGTACCCAGTATTGGCTCCCTTAAGCGCTCTCTTAACTGGAGAATGTTCGTGTTGTGAGTTTAGTTCTCTTCTCGAATTTGTTGTGCCTGTTCTGTTGATGCTTTTCAGATAGTTGATAATTAATATTTAATTAACTTATTTTCCATAAATAAATTTGAATAAAATTAAGTATTTCTGAAAACATATCCTTGCCATTTTTCTCTATAGGTGATTAAAAGATTCGTCAACACAGCATTTGGGAACACATCTTCTCCTCGCAGGGGAACAGCTAAGCTTGACTGCTGTTCCCAAGCCGTAAGTGTTCTCAGTTCCCTTTGCTCTCTTCTTGGTTGAACATGCTCCAAATCTGATCTCACCAACAAACAAAAACAAAGCATATAGAGCATATACATATATATATATATATATATATATATATAGTCAGTTGATGCATTCCACTTATCAGCCGCCTTATCAAGTGACTCCAGTCGAAGTCTTATCTGGCGTTTTATTTATATTTTAACTGACTAATTACGTTACGATTTAATTGATTTCATGCAACTTTATTGCAATTAAATATTTATAATAATTATATTGTTGTTTAATGTATAGTGTTCGTCTATATAATTCCCAATGAATGCGATAATTTAATTTTCACTCTTCGCTGCTTAATATATATTTTTTTTCATATAAAAAAGTCGAGACACAATTAAAAATATGTCTGCAAAAAAAATATACATAGATGAATAATAAAAAAAACAGACACATTATATTTAATTGAATATGAAATAACTCAATTTACTACGTAATGTTATTACTTTTTACACAAAAAAATGCTAGTTATTTAATTTCAGTTTTTTACCAATAACTAAAATTGCAGGCCGAAAAAGGGAGTTGTAGAATAAATAAATGCAACTAGTAAAAATGTTTCCAAAGATACAAATATTTTTTAAATTTCATCACTTGTTTGCTCAAAGTTTTCCATTTTTTCAGTATGCAACAAAATACACAATTTTTGGGGAAAAAAAAAACCAAATAAAATCCTTGAGGTCGATTATAAAGTAAACTGCTGCCTATCAAAAGGGAAGTCAATTTTGAATAAAACACAATAACAAATAATTTTCTCTTTTGACCACATCAACATATCACTAAAAAATTAAGCTTTAATGGGTAATTGGAATTGATTTATTTTGAAATAATTTAGCATTAAAACAATGGTCGCATTAAGTACAATTTGTTTAATTGCACAAGTTAACTGGGATCAATTCTCTGTATTTCCCATTGCCGGAAAATTGATATCCTGGTGTCAAGTTTATAAATATAAATATATATAAAAAGTATATTTATTCTAGATATGCATCATCAGCCTACATGTTAGCCAGTATTTGGTTATTTATGCACATATAAGTGAATAAAAATAATAAAAACAGTCTCGAAATTTGAATTTCAGATTACCCAAAATAATTCCCGAATTAAAAAAGAGAATCCCACTTTTTGGTTTAGCTTTATGAAACATTTATTTGAATATAGTTTTACACACTTGCAACATTTACATACAATTATATATTGGGGTATTTGAAATAACAATTTATATATGTATATGTATATAAAAGTTTTTATTATATATATATATATAAATATATATAGGCTATTATATTTTGATTATGTTTGCCTTTTTATTGAAGATAATATTTTGATATATGCGTATTATTAAAAAAAAAAAAAAATAGGGGCAGCATATTAATTGATTTTCGGTGGCGCCTCCAAACTGTGAAAAAAAAAATCAAGCTTTCACTCCCAGTATTTATCGGGAAAGTTAAGGGCTCCATGACGTGAATCTTCTTTGTGGTGATCTGGTGCCAATCCATTGTCCACGCCCTGTTTGCAATGCGAGCGTGAACGCCTGCAGTGATCCTGAAAATCGGATGGACCAGCAGGCGACCCATGGTGGGAGCCATGATGAGGACCATGATGCGGACCATGATGAGGACCCTGATGAGGACCATGATGAGGACCATGATGCGGACCATGACGAGGACCATGATGACGTCCATCCTTTTCCTCGTTGTCCGACCTAGTTCTGGAATTAGGCCAATTTAGTTGACACTCATGGTGACGACCCTTGTGGCCATGTCCGTATCCGTATCCGTGTCCGTATTCGGTTCGTTCATCTCCTGTGCCGTGTTGTCCACAACCTCTGCCGTGCGAAACCGAACGCGACCTAGATCTCGCCGTGCTCGTTTCCAGGGCCCACGGCAGGCCGCCGTTCCGAAAAAACTGCTCCTGTTCCCACACAGACCAAGGGTATCCACCACCAAAGTGATGGGGTCCAAAGTGCTGGGGTCCGAAGTTATGGGGTCCGAAGCGATGGGGACCAAAGCGGTGGGGACCAAAGTGATGCGGTCCAAAGTGATGAGCACCTGGGCCGTGCCCGTGCCCCTGACCATGTCCATGACCATGTCCATGACCATGTCCATGACCGTGTCCATGACCATGTCCATGACCGTGTCCATGACCATGTCCATGACCATGTCCATGACCATGTCCATGACCATGATGTCCGTGACGGCGCCAGTGGCCATCGACAGAGTGGGATCTGGAGCGCTCCCTGCGGCAAGGGCCATGACCATGTCGTCCCTTCCATTCGCGACCCCAGGCACGGCAGTGGCCAAAAGCGGAGTTGTCACTGCTCGACGAGCTCGACGAGGAAGAGGAGGAGCTGGACGAGGAGGAGCTCGACGAACTCGAAGTAGAGCTGACGCTGCTTGAACGGGAGCGCATCTTCTCGTCCTGTTTCTGGTTCTCATTCGAATCCAGCTCCGGTTGCGATTGCTCCTTCGCCTGCTTTTTGGCCAACTTTTTGGCCTTCTTGTTCTGCTTCTTTTGCTGCTGCTTGAGCTTCTTGGCCTCCTTGGCCTCCAACCTCTTACACTTGGCCTGCTCAGCGATCAACTGCTCCATGGCCAGCTGCAGCATGCGTTGCGCCTTGTGCGCCTTCTTCATGGCCTTCTTCATGAGCTTGCCACTATTGGGCATCGGCGCTTGCGAGGGTTGCGCTTGCTCCACCGCCTCCTCGAACTCAACGTCAACGTCCAGGATCTCAATCGGCGTCTCAGTCGAGGACTCGCCACCTTTCTTCGCTAACTCGGACATGCTGCTCCCAAAATTGTATCCCAACAATAACAAAAACAGTGACAATAAGAATATAAAATAAACAATAACAATTTGTTGTGTTCTGTTTGGTTTCTATAAATGTTTTCTGTCTCTTTCCCTGCCTCAGAAAGCTGCAAGCTTCAAGCTTCTAACTGATGATGGACGCTAGCCGGCCGGCAACTTTTATACTCGCCGCGCAACGTTTTTAATCGTTTAACGCCGGCAGCGACGCGACGCGACGCCAAAGAGAGAGAGAGAGAGGTAGAGATAAAGATAAAGAGCGAAAAAGAGAGAAGGAAGACAAAGAGAGCGAAACAAGTTAATGCGTCGCAGCCAAATCGTGAGCCGAAGCCGATAAAAATAGACTGCTTCGATTTAAATAACATAAACATACACATAGCACATACATATGTACTTACATATGTACACAATGTACATAATATACTCGCTATGTACTAAGTACACACGTAGGTGGGTTTGCTTATTTACTTCATTTGTTATTTTGTTATTGGCGTTTCGCAATATGGCGAAATAGATATGCCTGGAGTCATGTGGACTGGAATGGAGCCACCAGCTCGGAAAATCATGAATCACCGATCGAAAATGGTTTTTATTTCTTTGTGATGAAATTGTTTGGTAAGTTTCTAGAATCTAATTTAATTCACTGATTCGTTGTATCCCTGTAATATCCCCGATGTAACCCGATTATATATGTAAATCAATAAATCAATCTAGGGACAGCTCTTAAAGGGACACCTCTAAGAAGAGGTCATATCATACATGATGCACTTAAGGCCCCCAGATCAGTGAAATGCTCCACAGTCCAATAATGATATTCATGCATTAGCTGATCTGGCATCTGACATCTGACATCTGGCATAATTCGCCGATCAACATAATACTCCACAACCCAATTTATAGGGTTATTCATGTACTAGTCGATCTGTGTTATATATATATCTATATATATATATATTATTCAAAAACTTTATTTGTGAATGTTGGGTTCATAAGCATAGTTTAAAAGAAAATTATTAAACTAAGATTTTGTATATATTTCATAC
Source organism: Drosophila mimica (assembly GCA_037043585.1). Lineage (NCBI taxonomy): Eukaryota > Metazoa > Arthropoda > Insecta > Diptera > Drosophilidae > Drosophila > Drosophila mimica. Next base: position 6,778,599 of record JBAMBE010000748.1, on the reverse strand, counting down.
AAATTTACACAAACACTTGTTTTAGAATCGCTTTGAGAGATTCACATCCGATATTCAAACTTAATCAAATCATAACAGATTCGCTTAACTTGTAAAAATAAAAGAAAAAAATTGTTTTTATTTTATTTATTTATTTATTTTATTCTCAGAATTTGTGTCTTTCTAAACAGTTAATGTTCACCACTTTTGATTTGTTCCAATTCACTCTTTAAAAGTAGGATACCGAAATGTGTTTATTATATTTGATATTTACTAGGCACCAGCAAATATATACTATATGTATTTTTCCGATATATCGGATTTCTTATAACTTCATGAGTATCACATTTACTACATAGAATAACTCTATGTTCATACTATGAGTATGCACATATAAATATATATACATATATATATTCTATATATATAATTGTAGGAACATCGACTTCGACACACGGTTTCTCAGTGACTGAACTGACTGAAGACTGCTCACAAGTCTGGCTACACACATATATTATACATATACACTTAAACAGGACTTGTATAAATTTAGTAACCGGTTCTGGGAGTCACAAGGGATCGAGATATCACAGGGTAAGCAGAGGGTCAGGGGCTAGATTCAGGCACAAAAACACAGATGATCTTGCCTCTCTTCGAATAATGTGAATAGAGACTTATACATTTTACTATGTACATTAATATGTAAATTATGCACTACTTTTTCTCCATTTCTATTTCCATTTCGATTTCCATTTCCATTTCGATTTCAATTTCATCACATCAATTAAAATATACAATCAGAATTCAACTGAACGCTCCACGCTGCTTGAGCGCAGCGGGTGAACAGCGCTCCACAAACGAAACATTTGCCTCGCCTCAGCTGGCGTCACTTAATGAAATCCCTCTGTAGCGGACTGAAACACAAAAGCCCCGTAAGCCAGCTGACGGCGTCAGAGAGCTCCATAGAATCCGGAGAACGTCAAAAAGAGAGCTAAAAAGCTTAAAGCTTGCCAGCTAAAGCGATAGCGCGACAACCGATTCGAGGCGAGGCGAGGCGAGATGTGCTTGAAAAGCTTAGCATTTGTTATCAGATCAGATTAGATCAAATTAAATAAATTTGATGTATTCCTGATCAACAGCAACAGTAAATGCTATCTAACTCACATGTTCTTCTGTCCGTCTGTCCCTATGCCCTTCAAGTCTTTAATCCAAGTTTAAAAATATATGCAGTAGGTCAATAAAGTGTTTGGCCACACGGAAAAATCCATATTTTCGATCTTCTTTTGCAAAATAAGTATTTTATTATTGACTTTTATTTATTTTCTTATTTTTCACCTGTTAAGTGGACTTATTAAGGCCATTTAACATAATAAGAAGTGTTGACGCTCTCAGCTTTTTGATAGCTTTATTTATAAATTTAGACACAACGGTATTTTCATAACGTTATAAAGATTGTTCACAAGCGTATACAATATAATATAGCCTAGAAGAGAGCGCTGTTAACGCTGGCTGCTGCAGCTCAAACTGCACTTAACATAATGTAGGTAACATAATGTAAGCAATGTAAATACTACTAACAGTATGTTATTTGCATTAAGCCACGCAGGGCTTTAACTTCAAGTATAAAACAATTGATTATTAATTACAATTAATTTGCTGCTGCGGCCAACAACAGGATTCATTCATTTAAGCAATTGTGCAATTTTAAAACCCCATATTTTACATTCTTTGGACTGTTAATTAAGTGTTTGGGCAACTGCTGTGTACGATCCCATTAGAAATCGACGAAGAGGAAGAGTTTGCAGTTTGGCCTTTGACGGAATTGCGAGGTTGCGAGGCTGTGTCTCAAGACGAGAAACGTCTAAAAAGATTATAAAGACTCCGACATAAAACATTATAAACTATTTATTTCGTTTTTATTGTATTGGCATTGCCTGCATTATATTGTTATTTTTTATAATAAGAACCACACATATATTTCGTATGTAACGAGTAGTAACAGTATTTAATGAGTATTACAGAACTGTTGGATAGCAGCACTGGTTAACAGTTCTAACAGCGGCATAAGCATTAATGGAAGAAGCAGAGTCGTAGAAGAACAGCAGAACGATGGAGTCAAGCTCATGAAGCGCAGCGTTGAGATCGTCAATGAGAGAGAAATACTGAACATTATGTTGCAATTCCAATTCTCATGTTTCATTATAATATACTGATAACTATAATATTAATAATTAACAATGCATATATATGAAACAAGTGCCATAAGTTGTAAGGTTGTCGGTATGCCGTGGAATTTAGTCGTTAATTCTAAAGTCGTACTTTACTTTGTTAATCTAATTCTCATACTTCAATATAATATAAGTATTACATTATTAATAAACTGGACGTAATCAGTCCTACATACATGTATATAACAAATACTTCGAATGATTTAAGTCTATAGACGTATTGCGTTAGGTACTCCAAAAAGTCACTTAACCGATTGTTTTTAATTTTTCCAGCAAAATTTACGTAAATTAGATCCCGACTTTTCGCTATTTTTTTGAAGTTATACGACCAAGACAAAAAAAAAAAAAAATACGTATTAAAACAATGCTCGATTTTATTTATTTATTCTTGATATTCATTTGCATTGTAGGTAATGTAGCCATGGCCTAAGGAAACATTTCTAATATAAGATCAGCTCTTTACATACCCTAAGCAGCTTAAGCTTATTTAATATAATCGAAATCTGCTTTTGATAAGAATCGATCCGTATATCTTTTGTATTAAAAAATAAAACCAAAAAACAACTTCACAAACTGGTTTTTCATCTATCTGTTGGGAAGTGTACTGAAAGTTCAATATTTGACTTGACTTTTGTTATCGGATATTGTCAGCTTGTATTTTAGACACAAATTATTCCCCATTGAAAAAGCATTCAACACTTTTATATTCTGGTTCTTTATGCAAATAGGGCACAAGTAAAAATTGTATTTTGGAGTTTATATTTCAGATTACCCAAAATAATTCCCAAATTAAAAAGAGAATCACACTTTTTGATTTAGCTTTATGAAACATTTATTTGAATATAGTTTTACACACTTACAACATTTACATAAAATTATATATTGGGGTATCTAAAATAATATAGGAATAAAGGCTTTTATACTTTGATCATGTTGGCCTTTTTATTGAAGATAATATTTTGATATATGCGTATTATTAAAAAAAAAAATAAGGGCAACATATTAATTGATTGTCGGTGTCGGCTCCAAATTGCAAAAAAAAAACTTTCAAACTTTCACTCCCAGTATTTATCGGGAAAGTTAAAGGGTCCATGACGTGAATCTTCTTTGTGGTTATCTGGTGCCAATCCATTGTCCACGCCCTGTTTGCAATGCGAGCGTGAACGCCTGCAGTGATCCTGAAAATCGGATGGACCAGCAGGCGACCCATGGTGGGAGCCATGATGAGGACCATGATGAGGACCATAATGCGGACCATGATGCGGACCATGATGGGAACCATGTTGCGGACCATGATGAGGACCATGATGCGGACCATGATGTCTTCCACCCTTTTCCTCGCTGTCCGACCTTGGCCGGTTTAGTTGACACTCATGGTGACGACCCTTGTGGCCATGTCCGTGTCCGTATCCGTGTCCGTATTCGGTTCGTTCATCTCCTGTGCCGTGATGTCCACAACCTCTGCCGTACGAAACCGAAGGCGACCTAGACCTCGTTCTTCTCGGCCATGCCGTGCTCGTTTCCAGGGCCCACGGCAGGCCGCCGTTCCGAAAAAACTGCTCCTGTTCCCACATACCCCAAGGGTATCCACCACCAAAGTGATGGGGTCCAAAGTGATGTGTACCAAAGCGGTGGGGACCAAAGTGATGCGGTCCAAAGTGATGGGCACCTGGGCCGTGCCTGTGCCCTTGACCGTGTCCATGATCATGTCCATGACCATGTCCATGACCGTGTCCATGACCATTTCCATGACCATGTCCATGACCATGTCCATGACCATGTCCATGACCATGTCCATGACCATGATGTCCGTGACGGCGCCAGTGGCCATCGACAGAGTGGGATCTGGAGCGCTCCCTGCGGCAAGGGCCATGACCATGTCGTCCCTTCCATTTGCGACCCCAGGCACGGCAGTGGCCAAAAGCGGAGTTGTCACTGCTCGACGAGCTCGACGAGGAAGAGGAGGAGCTGGACGAGGAGGAGCTCGACGAACTCGAAGTAGAGCTGACGCTGCTTGAACGGGAGCGCATCTTCTCGTCCTGTTTCTGGTTCTCGTTCGAATCCTGCTCCGGTTGCGATTGCTCCTTCGCCTGCTTCTTGGCCAACTTTTTGGCCTTCTTGTTCTGCTTCTTTTGCTGCTGCTTGAGCTTCTTGGCCTCCTTGGCCTCCTTGGCCTCCAACCTCTTACACTTGGCCTGCTCAGTGATCAACTGCTCCATGGCCAGCTGCAGCATGCGTTGCGCCTTGTGCGCCTTCTTCATGGCCTTCTTCATGAGCTTGCCACTATTGGGCATTGGCGCTTGCGAGGGTTGCGCTTGCTCCACCGCCTCCTCGAACTCAACGTCAACGTCCAGGATCTCAATCGGCGTCTCAGTCGAGGACTCGCCACCTTTCTTCGCTAACTCGGACATGCTGCTCCCAATAATGTATCCCAACAATAACAAAAACAGTGACAATAAGAATATAAAATAAACAATAACAATTTGTTGTGTTCTGTTTGGTTTCTACAAATGTTTTCTGTCTCTTTCCCTGCCTCAGAAAGCTGCAAGCTTCAAGCTTCTAACTGATGATGGACGCTAGCCGGCCGGCAACTTTTATACTCGCCGCGCAACGTTTTTAATCGTTTAACGCCGGCAGCGACGCGACGCGACGCCAAAGAGAGAGAGAGAGAGAGAGAGAGAGATAAATATAAAGAGCGAAAAGGAGAGAAGGAAGACAAAGAGAGCGAAACAAGTTAATGCGTCGCAGCCAAATCGTGAGCCGAAGCCGATAAAAATAGACTGCTTCGATTTAAATAACATAAACATACATATAGCACATACATATGTACTTACATATGTACACAATGTACATAATATACTCGCTATGTACTAAGTACACACGTAGGTGGGTTTGCTTATTTACTTCATTTGTTATTTTGTTATTGGCGTTTCGCAATATGGCGAAATAGATATGCCTGGAGTCATGTGGACTGGAATGGAGCCACCAGCTCGGAAAATCATGAATCACCGATCGAAAATGGTTTTTATTTCTTTGTGATGAAATTGTTTGGTAAGTTTCTAGAATCTACTTTAATTCACTGATTCGTTGTATCCCTGTAATATCCCCGATGTAACCCGATTATATATTTAAATGAATAAATCAATCTAGGGACAGCTCCTAAAGGGACACCTCTAAGAAGAGGTCATATCATACATGATGCACTTAAGGCCCCCAGATCAGTGAAATGCTCCACAGTCCAATAATGCTATTCATGCATTAGCTGATCTGGCATCTGACATCTGACATCTGGCATAATTCGCCGATCAACATAATACTCCACAACCCAATTTATAGGGTTATTCATGTACTAGTCGATCTGTGTTATATATATATTTATATATATATATATATATATTCAAAAACTTTAATTGTGAATGTTTGGGTTCATAAGCATAGCTTAAAAGAAAATTATTAAACTAAGATTTTGTATATATTTCATACAAATTTACACAAACACTTGTTTTAGAATCGCTTTGAGAGATTCACATCCGATATTCAAACTTAATCAAATCATAACAGATTCGTTTAACTTGTAAAAATAAAAGAAAAAATTTGTTTTTATTTTATTTATTTATTTATTTTATTCTCAGAATTTGTGTCTTTCTAAACAGTTCATGTTCAACACTTGATTTGTTCCAATTCACTTTTTAAAAGTAGGATACCGAAATGTGTTTATTATATTTGATATTTACTAGGCACCAGTAACTATATACTATATGTATGTTTCCGATATATCGGATTTCTTACACAAGTCTGGCTACACACATATATTATACATATACACTTAAACAGGACTTGTATAAATTTAGTAACCGGTTCTGGGAGTCACAAGGGATCGAGATATCACAGGGTAAGCAGAGGGTCAGGGGCTAGATTCAGGCACAAAAACACAGATGATCTTGCCTCTCTTCGAATAATGTGAATAGAGACGTATACATTTTATTATGTACATTAATATGTAAATTATGCACTACTTTTTCTCCATTTCTATTTCCATTTCCATTTCGATTTCAATTTCATCACATCAATTAAAATATACAATCAGAATTCAACTGAACGCTCCACGCTGCTTGAGCGCAGCGGGTGAACAGCGCTCCACAAACGAAACATTTGCCTCGCCTCAGCTGGCGTCACTTAATGAAATCCCTCTGTAGCGGACTGAAACACAAAAGCCCCGTAAGCCAGCTGACGGCGTCAGAGAGCTCCATAGAATCCGGAGAACGTCAAAAAGAGAGCTAAAAAGCTTAAAGCTTGCCAGCTAAAGCGATAGCGCGACAACCGATGCGAGGCGAGGCGAGGCGAGATGTGCTTGAAAAGTTTAGCATTTGTTATCAGATCAGATTAGATCATTCTAGGAGAGCAGGGTATAATAAATTAAATAAATTATATGTATTCCTGATCAACAGCAACAGTAAATGCGATCTAACTCACATGTTCTTCTGTCCGTCTGTCCCTATGCCCTTCAAGTCTTTAATCCAAGTTTGAAAATATATGCACTAGGTCAATAAAGTGTTTGGCCATACGGAAAAATCCATATTTTCGATCTTCTTTTGCAAAATAAGTATTTTATTATTGACTTTTATTTATTTTCTTATTTTTCAACTGTTAAGTGGACTTATTAAGGCCATTAACATAATAAGAAGTGTTGACGCTCTCAGCTTTTTGATAGCTTTATTTATAAATTTAGACACAACATTATTTTCACAACGTTATAAAGATTGTTCACAAGCGTATACAATATAATATAGCCTAGAAGAGAGCGCTGTTAACGCTGGCTGCTGCAGCTCAAACTGCACTTAACATAATGTAAGTAACATAATGTAGGTAACATAATGTATGTAATGTAAATACTACTAACAGTATGTTATTTGCATTAAGCCTCGCAGGTCTTCAACTTCAAGTATAAAACAATAGATTATTAATTACAATTACTTTGCGGCTGCGGCCAACAACCGGATTCATTCATTTAAGCAATTGTGCAATTTTAAAACCCCATATTTTACTGTCTTTGGACTGTTAATTATGTGTTTGGACAACTGCTGTGTACGATCCCGTTAGAAATCGACGAAGAGGAAGAGTTTGCAGTTTGGCCTTTGCCGGAATTGCGAGGTTGCGATGCTGTGTCTCAAGGCGAGAAACGTCTAAAAAGATTATAAAGACTCCGACATAAAACATTATAAACTATTTATTTCGTTTTTATTGTATTGGCATTGCCTGCATTATATTAATATGTTTTATAATAAGAAGCACACATATATTTCGTATGTAACGAGTAGTAACAGTATCTAATGAGTATTACAGAACTGTTGGGTAACAGCAGTGGTTAACAGTTCTAACAGCGGCATAAGCATTAATGGAAGAAGCAGAGTCGTAGAAGAACAGCAGAACGATGGAGTCAAGCTCATGAAGCGTAGCGTTGAGATCGTCAATGAGAGAGAAATACTGAACATTATGTTGCAATTCCAATTCTCATGTTTCATTATAATATATATTATTATAAATTATTATAATATACTGATACCTATAATATTAATAATTAGCAATGCATATATATGAAACTAGTGCCATAAGTTGTAAAGTTGTCGGTATGCCGTGGAATCTAGTCGTTAATTATAAAGTCGTACTTTACTTTGTTAATCTAATTCTCATACTTCAATATAATATAAGTATTACATTATTAATAAATTGGACGTAATCAGTCCTACATACATGTATATAATAAATACTTCGAATGATTTAAGTCTATAGACGTATTGCGTTAAGTACTCCAAAAAGTCACTTAACCGATTGTTTTTAATTTTTTCAGCAAAATTTACGTGAATTAGATACCGACTTTTCGCTATTTTTTTTTAAGTTATACGACCACGACAAAAAAAAAATACTTATTAAAACAATGCTCGATTTTATTTATTTATTCTTGATATTCATTTACATTGTAGGTAATCTAGCCATGGCCTAAGGAAACATTTCTAATATAAGATCAGCTCTTTACATACCCTAAGCAGCTTAAGCTTATTTAATATAATCGAAATCTGTTTTTGATAAGAATCGATCCGTATATCTTTTGTATTACAAAATAAAACCAAAAAACAACTTCACAAACTGGTTTTTCATCTATCTGTTGGGAAGTTTACTGAAAGTTCAATATTTGACTTGACTTTTGTTATCGGATATTGTCAGCTTGTATTTTAGACACAAATTATTCCCCATTGAAAAAGCATTCGACACTTTTATATTCTGGTTCTTTGTGCCCTATGCACAAGTGAAGAATAATAAAAAATTGTATTTTGGAGTTTATATTTCAGATTACCCAAAATAATTCCCGAATTAAAAAGAGAATCACACTTTTTGATTTAGCTTTAGGAAACATTTATTTGAATATAGTTTTACACACTTACAACATTTACATAAAATTATATATCGGGGTATTTAAAATAATATAGGAATATAGGCTTTTATATTTTGATCATGTTGGCCTTTTTATTGAAGATAATATTTTGATATATGCGTATTATTAAAAAAAAAACAAAAAAAATAGGGGCAGCATATTAACTTTCAACTTTCAAACTTTCACTCCCAGTATTTATCGGGAAAGTTAAAGGGTCCATGACGTGAATTTTCTTTGTGGTTATCTGGTGCCAATCCATTGTCCACGCCCTGTTTGCAATGCGAGCGTGAACGCCTGCAGTGATCCTGAAAATCGGATGGACCAGCAGGCGACCCATGGTGGGAGCCATGATGAGGACCATAATGCGGACCATGATGCGGACCATGATGGGGACCATGTTGCGGACCATGATGAGGACCATGATGCGGACCATGATGCGGACCATGATGCCTTCCACCCTTTTCCTCGCTGTCCGACCTTGGCCGGTTTAGTTGACACTCATGGTGACGACCCTTGTGGCCATGTCCGTGTCCGTATCCGTGTCCGTATTCGGTTCGTTCATCTCCTGTGCCGTGATGTCCACAACCTCTGCCGTACGAAACCGAAGGCGACCTAGACCTCGTTCTTCTCGGCCATGCCGTGCTCGTTTCCAGGGCCCACGGCAGGCCGCCGTTCCGAAAAAACTGCTCCTGTTCCCACATAGACCAAGGGTATCCACCACCAAATTGATGGGGTCCAAAGTGATGTGGACCAAAGCGGTGGGGACCAAAGTGATGCGGTCCAAAGTGATGGTTACCTGGGCCGTGCCTGTGCCCTTGACCATGTCCATGACCATGTCCATGACCATGTCCATGACCGTGTCCATGACCATGTCCATGACCATGTCCATGGCCATGTCCATGACCATGATGTCCGTGACGGCGCCAGTGGCCATCGACAGAGTGGGATCTGGAGCGCTCCCTGCGGCAAGGGCCATGACCATGTCGTCCCTTCCATTTGCGACCCCAGGCACGGCAGTGGCCAAAAGCGGAGTTGTCGCTGCTCGATGAGCTCGACGAGGAAGAGGAGGAGCTGGACGAGGAGGAGCTCGACGAACTCGAAGTAGAGCTGACGCTGCTTGAACGGGAGCGCATCTTCTCGTCCTGTTTCTGGTTCTCGTTCGAATCCTGCTCCGGTTGCGATTGCTCCTTCGCCTGCTTCTTGGCCAACTTTTTGGCCTTCTTGTTCTGCTTCTTTTGCTGCTGCTTGAGCTTCTTGGCCTCCTTGGCCTCCTTGGCCTCCAACCTCTTACACTTGGCCTGCTCAGCGATCAACTGCTCCATGGCCAGCTGCAGCATGCGTTGCGCCTTGTGCGCCTTCTTCATGGCCTTCTTCATGAGCTTGCCACTATTGGGCATCGGCGCTTGCGAGGGTTGCGCTTGCTCCACCGCCTCCTCGAACTCAACGTCAACGTCCAGGATCTCAATCGGCGTCTCAGTCGAGGACTCGCCACCTTTCTTCGCTAACTCGGACATGCTGCTCCCAATAATGTATCCCAACAATAACAAAAACAGTGACAATAAGAATATAAAATAAACAATAACAATTTGTTGTGTTCTGTTTGGTTTCTACAAATGTTTTCTGTCTCTTTCCCTGCCTCAGAAAGCTGCAAGCTTCAAGCTTCTAACTGATGATGGACGCTAGCCGGCCGGCAACTTTTATACTCGCCGCGCAACGTTTTTAATCGTTTAACGCCGGCAGCGACGCGACGCGACGCCAAAGAGAGAGAGAGAGAGAGGGAGAGATAGAGATAAAGATAAAGATAAAGAGCGAAAAAGAGAGAAGGAAGACAAAGAGAGCGAAACAAGTTAATGCGTCGCAGCCAAATCGTGAGCCGAAGCCGATAAAAATAGACTGCTTCGATTTAAATAACATAAACATACATATAGCACATACATATGTACTTACATATGTACACAATGTACATAATATACTCGCTATGTACTAAGTACACACGTAGGTGGGTTTGCTTATTTACTTCATTTGTTATTTTGTTATTGGCGTTTCGCAATATGGCGAAATAGATATGCCTGGAGTCATGTGGACTGGAATGGAGCCACCAGCTCGGAAAATCATGAATCACCGATCGAAAATGGTTTTTATTTCTTTGTGATGAAATTGTTTGGTAAGTTTCTAGAATCTACTTTAATTCACTGATTCGTTGTATCCCTGTAATATCCCCGATGTAACCCGCTTACATATGTAAATGAATAAATCAATCTAGGGACAGCTCCTAAAGGGACACCTCTAAGAAGAGGTCATATCATACATGATGCACTTAAGGCCCCCAGATCAGTGAAATGCTCCACAGTCCAATAATGCTATTCATGCATTAGCTGATCTGGCATCTGACATCTGACATCTGGCATAATTCGCCGATCAACATAATACTCCACAACCCAATTTATAGGGTTATTCATGTACTAGTCGATCTGTGTTATATATATATCTATATATATATCTATATGTATATATATGTATTCAAAAACTTTATTTGTGAATGTTGGGTTCATAAGCATAGTTTAAAAGAAAATTATTAAACTAAGATTTTGTATATATTTCATACAAATTTACACAAACACTTGTTTTAGAATCGCTTTGAGAGATTCACATCCGATATTCAAACTTAATCAAATCATAACAGATTCGTTTAACTTGTAAAAATAAAAGAAAAAATTTGTTTTTATTTTATTTATTTATTTATTTTATTCTCAGAATTTGTGTCTTTCTAAACAGTTCATGTTCAACACTTGATTTGTTCCAATTCACTCTTTAAAAGTAGGATACCGAAATGTGTTTATTATATTTGATATTTACTAGGCACCAGCAAATATATACTATTTGTTTAAGATGCATCGGATATCTTATAACTTCATGAGTATCACATTTACTACATAGAATAACTCTATGTTCATACTATGAGTATGCACATATAAATATATATACATATCTTATATATATATAATTGTAGGAACATCGACTTCGACACACGGTTTCTCAGTGACTGAACTAACTGAAGACTGCTCACAAGTCTGGCTACACACATATATTATACATATACACTTAAACAGGACTTGTATAAATTTAGTAACCGGTTCTGGGAGTCACAAGGGATCGAGATATCACAGGGTAAGCAGAGGGTCAGGGGCTAGATTCAGGCACAAAAACACAGATGATCTTGCCTCTCTTCGAATAATGTGAATAGAGACGTATACATTTTATTATGTACATTAATATGTAAATTATGCACTACTTTTTCTCCATTTCTATTTCCATTTCGATTTCCATTTCGATTTCAATTTCATCACATCAATTAAAATATACAATCAGAATTCAACTGAACGCTCCACGCTGCTTGAGCGCAGCGGGTGAACAGCGCTCCACAAACGAAACATTTGCCTCGCCTCAGCTGGCGTCACTTAATGAAATCCCTCTGTAGCGGACTGAAACACAAAAGCCCCGTAAGCCAGCTGACGGCGTCAGAGAGCTCCATAGAATCCGGAGAACGTCAAAAAGAGAGCTAAAAAGCTTAAAGCTTGCCAGCTAAAGCGATAGCGCGACAACCGATGCGAGGCGAGGCGAGGCGAGATGTGCTTGAAAAGTTTAGCATTTGTTATCAGATCAGATTAGATCATTCTGGGAAAGCAGGGTATAATAAATTAAATAAATTATTTATACTTCTGATTAACAGCAGGTCTGATCTGTCCGTCTGTGCTTTTTCCCACAGATTATAAGAACAAAATACTTCAAGTCTTGTCCAATGTCTTTATTTATAAACTTATATATCTATATATTTGTACATTCTTAGGGAAGAGGCGCTATAGGCCGCATATGACCCTTAGGTTTGGCAGATTTTGAAGGTTGCGACAGGAGCGCTGCCAACCATTCCAGTGGCGAAAGCCTTCGTTGGCTTGAATGTACTTCGCGCAAGCAGCCGCCTCTCGTAGATTCTCATCGAGCAGATCTGGAATTGGGCAGGCATTTGAGAATGAAAATGGAGAGAGTAAAAGTTGCTAAGTTAATGGCAAAACCTGCACATCTGATGTTACAGACGCCGCCTGGTCTGCTCCCCTGGCAGAAGCGACTGTTGATCTGAAATAGTCCATAGTTTTGGGATCCATTCGGATTCGTTGTAATTTTCGCGGTATCCAAGCCGCTCTCATGCTCCAGCAAGCATATCCCTGTGATGTGGAGAAAAAAATATGTATTTTAGCTTCCATCTCACAGCATTCTCTCTCTCTCTCTCTCTCTCTCTCTGTCTCTGTCTGTCTTCTGTACTCACAATTGGAGAGCAGGCTGCGCTCAAAGCTGTGCTGCTCCAGAAGCTTGCGGGCAAGTTCACAGCGCATATAACGCTTGCCAAGCACCAAACTGCCGGAATTGAGCCACAAGCCCACCACCACCAGGTGCAGTGCTATCGATGTCGATCTCATTTTGAGACTGTCCGCCGGTGATGGAGCTGAAAATTGAGCTCAGCTGCCGTAATCTCAGCATCATCTTGTGCTGCGGCTGCTGAGACAGCTGTTGATAACTTGAAGCTGATAAGCTTCATTTGCGTTGTTCTCAGTTGCAAATTACATAGGTGTGTGTGTGTGTGTGAGTGTGTCTGTGTGTATTCATCTAATTGCTGTCGGGTTAAGGGGGCAAGCCATGCGATTCCTTCTAGCGGGTTTTTTCTGTAATTAATTACTGTCACATTCATAACAGGTACACAGAGAGAAAAATTAAATGCTTATGAATGATATTTTTTTATTTTATCGTGCTTATGATAGTCATTGCCCATGACGAAAGCGGGGAAAAGTCGATTTTTTTACTTAGAAAAAGAATCATTTTGAATTATCTACATACAAGCATGATCGACGATTTACTAGTTTTTTCTGATACGCGATTTTCCGCGAGCATATCATCATCATATCATTGTACAAATATATCATTATCACCTTCAATTAACTAAATCACAACTCAATGTATTCATGAAGCTTGCCTTGGCAAACCTAACTTGTATATTGGAGCTTTTGGTTCTTGCACTGGCTATCATTGGATCTTGACTTTGACTTACGGTAGTTACTTAGTAAGTACACTCGTGCGTTTATGTGTACGTCATAAAGAAGCTCAAGTGAAGACACACACCAGAAACTGTAGAGCTTCTCAAAATACACACACAAGCTGCCTGAATCGGTAAACAATTAGTAACAGCTTAGCAAAGCTCAGGTAATTTAAATAAGCAGTGTAATGAACCGGAAATGTGGTTAGTTTCCGACTGCTCCATACTCTGTTGTATTACAAAGAGTCGAAAGTTTGTTTTACAAATAAGCGAGCAATTTCTGCATATATTTTATTTAGATATAATATAAAATGTGATGTCTGTAATAAATCATCATTAAAAAGACAATAATTTATCGTAAGTGGTTTTTTCAGAGCTGGCCAAGTCAAGTGCAGCTTTTGCTCGAACTTTCACATGTACTCCAAACAAGCTTTTTTGCTTTCATAGAATTCTACGAGTAATGAAGAGCTTTTCTTTGCTCAATAGTTGTGCTTAACAATTATGTTAAATACTTTGTATTTATTGTATAATCCATTTTGCGAAAATATATCAAATGAGATAGTGTTTATTATATTATTATTATTATAGTTGCATTCCTGAATTATGTATTTTAAATAATTTTCGCGCTACGTTTTCTGAGCCAAATTTTCCCTCTATGTTTTTAATACGCAACGACACTCGAATTTGAGTTCGAAACGATTTATCGATTAGCAGGGCTGCAATTCTTTTTACAATTTATTTACTTTGTGTAGTAAGCTATTGATGACAAATTTATTGATTGTAAAACACGACAAAATAACGCTATGAATTATATACATATGAATAACTGTCGAAGAGCCTAGAAGTATACAACGTTTCTGATCAAAGCAACTACACTGCTGAAAAGTAATTTTAATATAATAAAGCCATCGTTTAAAAAAAAAGGAAATTATTATTTCTTGTGGTTGAAATAACATATTTTATTTCAAAAGGCAGCCCCTTTAACATTTTAGTAAACTGTGGAATTTGATATATCTTCGCAAAACTTTTGGAGACTTTTCCCAGTTTACTTTCATTTCGTTTTTGTCTGACTTGATTTGACAACCCCAACTAGCCTAGCAAATAAGAATTTCTTGTTTTTCGATTAACTTTTATCATTTGATAAACATTTAACAACAGCAATCTCTAAAAATGAACTGAATCTGTGGATATAACCTTAAGTTCCATGGAAGGCCGAGCTTTTCTGTCGGCAGCCCTGAAAGCTTAGATTGTCAGCTGCTGCCGCTGCCATAGCGAAGCTGCTCACATACAGGCACACACACACAGTCGGACATGCATGTGTGTAAATTCCAACCCCCAGTTGCAAGTTGCAACCACCGTTTCGCGCTTAATATCGATCCTGTGGCACGCGCAGTCGCAGTTAGGCTTAAGTTCAGATTTCGACGACAGAGCGCCGATTCCGAGTCCAGAGCCGTGCTCGAGTCCGACTCCGTGAACCAAGTCCGCGCTAGGCAACGAGTCACTCGTGCCCTCAACGCCACTTGCAGTCGTTTGTGAGCGTTCGCAGCGCAAGGTACTCTTCAAGTTTCCTGGCGCAATTGAACCATAGCTGTGACTGAACAGAACAAGGTTGTCAACCTGCTTTCCACACATAGACACCGAGAGAGACAGACTGAAAGTGGGAGAGAGTGAGAGAGATGGACAGAGAGCGAGCGATTGAGAGAGCGTGAAGAAATTGCAAAACTTTTTTTTTTCTGTTCTTGTGTCGGCATTAAAATTGTTGTTGTATTTGGTTATGTTTTTTTTTTCGAGTGCGTGCCAAAATGAATGAAAGAAAAACACAGAAAAACAGTGAAAGAAACCCAAATTGAAAAATATCTCCAAAACAGAATAAAAAACTTAACAAATTTGCTTTTGTTGTGAAAATAAAAACAAAATTCCCATTTTTGTGCTGCCTCCAATTAAAGTACTTCATCTTCTTTTGTAGTGTGTGTGTGTGTGTGTGTGTGCCTTTTGCGCAATGCAAGTAGACGAGGAGAGAGTATGTAGTCTGCGCGTGTGTATGTGATTTGTGTGTGTGTGTGTGTGTGTGTGGGTGATTGTGCGTGCGCAGTTGTTCCAAATGAAACGAGAATGGTATAGAGCGAGTCTGTGTGTGTGTGTGTGTGTGTGAGAGGGGGTGTGTGTGTGTGTGTGGGTGTGGACACTGTAACTGAACTGAACGGAACGGATCCGAACTGAACTGACTTCAGCTGTTTTGTTTAAGATTCCACGGACACATCGTGTCTGCTCAGAAGCCTTTCGAATGAAAATCGCTTGTCGTCGATTCGCTGCTAAGCCGAGTGAAGCCGAATTCCGATGACTGTGACACTTGTGTATTTATGTAAATACAAATACAAATACACACAGATACAGTTACAGATACAGCTACAATTACAGTTACAGCTACAGCTACAGCTACAGCTACAGCTACTGTTACAGTTACATTAGCAGTTGAAGTTACAGTTACCGTTACAGCTACAGTTACATCTGCAGCTGCAGTTACAGTCCCAAGTCGCTTTACTTGAGTTGATTGGACTAATAAATGTAACGGGTTTTAAGCAGGGCAGACACACACAAGCAAACACTGATTTGTATATTTAGACCAAGCCAACAGTAGCGAGTGCACACAGCCAACAAACAGCGAGTAGCGAGTGCCTGCGACCAGGGAGTAGTGGGAGAGTTCGAGAGTCTTTAAATAACCATAGCATACGCTCTGGCGTATGTTTGCTCTCTCTCTCTCTCTCTCTCTCTCTATCTCTGTGCTCGTGTGTATGTGTGCTATGTTGTACTTTCAACTGGCTAACGCTATCTCGCTCACGCTTGCTTTAACTACCGCTCGCCCCATCTCTCTCTCTCTCTCTCTCTTTCTCTCCCACTTACTCAGTTATTTCTCGCCTGCTCAAAAGCAGCTTCTACTACGTTCTACAATCAAATACTACGACGCACACACACACACACACATACATACATATTAGTTGCATAGTTTTTGGGGGCAGCACACGGAATCAACCTTTTGGGGCAGCAGCAGCAGCAACACAACCAACAAAAACAACAAAAGCACGCCAACAATTCAGCTCGTTGGCTGTAATTTTATATTTATATTCTTTTTGAAGTAATTAGCTTTTATTGTTGCCATTGTTGCAGTTGCAGTTGCAGCCAAGAGGCAAAAGCAAAGTGCTTAAACAAACAAACCGAAACATAGACACAGTCCAAGTGTAAACGAGTCAACAACAACAACAACAAAAGAAAAGAAAAGAAAAAGAAAAGCCAAAAGTCCATAAAGAAAAAGATAAACACCAAACAACAAACAACAAATTAAGAACCGTTCGAAACTAAACGAGAGCTAAAAAGGCAAACGAAAGCCAAAAAGTTCTCAAAATGTGCGTCTCGCTGCGTCGTTATTTGTTGCTGCAGAGCCTTTGGGCCGCCGTCGTCCTTTTTGGCACTGTCCAGGTGAGTCATACAAAACCAAAAATTCCAACCACACACACACAAACACACACAAACACACACACACACATACACCATGTAAGCTGCTCAAAGCGGGCCACAAAAATGTGCCAGCGCAAAAGAGACTCAGCTCTCGTCGCTTGTCTTTACAAGCGCGCACACACACACACACACACACACACACACACAAACACACACACAGAGTGTGACGCGAGTATGCGCAAATATTGGCTTAATTGAACAGTTTTTCCATTTTCCTTTTTTCTTTTCGTCTCTTTTGAGTTTTTGTTTTGGTAGCCCAACGACCCCTCGCCTCGAATCGTTAGTTGAGCGAGCAACACTTACACAACACGCACCCAAGCAATTTGCATATGAAAGTGGACAGCCCAGTGGCCAGCAGGTGTTGTAAATACGTCCCCCCCCCCCCCCCACACACACACACACACACTCACATAGACACCTCCCACCAGGCAGTGAAAAGAGCCGAACAAACCATTAACTAATGATAGTGTTATTAGACCCTCTGATCTGTCCAAATGAATTTTCAATTTAATTAAATGCAAATGGAAATTTATTACATGACTTTAGCACTGCTTCAGCACCACTTACACGTTTTGTAAGTTATACGAAATTTACTAGATTGTAAAGTGATCCGCGGCAAGCTGCTAGAAAGCCATCAGTGGTTCATCAATTTGGTTTAAGTTAAGTGCGTAGGACGAATACAAATAGTATTCAATATGCAAACACTGAAAGATTATTCACTCTATATATGTATGTCTATATGTACTTATGCACATACATATATACATACAAATAGTATTCAAAAAACAATTTGCTTTAGTCCTTCCATAGGGCTCCCAGCTCTCTTTATCTGTATATGTTTTTGCCTTAGCAATTTTGCTGCACTTAAGTAACTCAAAGCAATTTACTCAGCCCGAGCAGTTCAGATTGGATAGCCACACACACACACACACACACACACACACACACACACATATATATATATATATATATATTGTTGTTGCCAGCTAGCAATTTGAGGCAAGAGAAAAACAAAAACGAAAACCTTATCACATTCATATACACACACTCAAGGGTTTTATAACGGGCGGCTTGGTGATTGTTAGCGGTAGGTTGGGGGGTGTGGGTGCTGTTAGGGAAGGGATGTTGTGTGTGTGTGTGTGTGTGTGTGTGTTACACTAAGCTGATTTATAAGTTGGCCAGCTCCTTGCTTTCGATTCTTCTGGCTGAAACTACACGTTCAGGTGCTTTTTGTACAGCTTTGTTTTCCTATTTATCCTAGCTCGTTGCTTTGTATGCAGACTGCAATTTGTTTTTGTTTTTATCCTTCCTTTCATTGGTATTCCAGTGTATGAGTGTGTATGTGTCTGTGTGTCTGTGTGTGTGTGTTGCCTGATACTTTAATGCCCCTATTCATGTGAGTCGTCGTTGCTGCCAGCAATTTATGAGTGACCCAGGGCACAGGCCTGTGGCTGTCACAGTCACAGTCACAGTCATAGCCAGCAACCACTTGCAGTGGCAGTGGCAGTTCCTGTTCCTGTTCCACTTCCACATCCACATCCACCTCCATCTACAACTCCAACTCCACCCTTAGCCGTACGCTCACCCCTAAACCTGACTTACTGTACGCCCTTCAGCGTCAGCAAACCGTCAACACTGCCGTGTACCTTATCAGAGCCAACGCATCGCTCGTCATTGCTTTTATTTAAGTTTCTTTTTATATGCGATGAAACCATTAAAAGTGGATAAAAGTGTAATATGAAGTTGTGCAAGAGTCTGTATAACCAAAATGGAGCTATGTATAAGTGATATATGTATATATATATATTTATGTATATATACATATCGAGATCACTATCAACAGACGTGTTTAACTAGCCATGTTCGTCTGTTATTTAATTTTCCGTTTCGAGAATATCGATGCATATCGATGCATATCGATACTTATCCATTAACAATTGTTTAGATATAGCCTTACAATTGATATTGGAATAAGCCCCGATATACTAGTGCTCAAGTCTACAAATTTAATTGAGGTCGGATGAGAAGCAAAAAATTGCTGTTTCGGTTTATTTTCTAGTCGAGCTCTCTCGACTAGCGCATTCTTATTGATACTTTTTAAACAACAAATGTATTGTTGTTGTTGTGTTGTTGCTGCCGGTGGTTGCTAACATATGTTTCTATTTTCATTTTTTTATTTTTATTTTTCTGTGTTACCAAATGCACTGCAGTCTGTTTGGGGTTCTGGGTTTTTCCATGTTTTTGTTGCTTTTCAAGTAAAATTGTTGTCACACGCGTGTCTGACTCATGTGCCATGCGTCACACTCTGACACAGCAATGTGCAATACGCAACACGCACCAACCCAAGAACGCAACAGCCCAGCAACCCAACAACCCAGCAACCCAACAACCCAACAACCCGGCAACCCAACCACAGCCGTCGCGCGGGTTGTTAGTCGATGTCAGCCTGGATACCGTTCCTTGCACAACCCATACAAAGTCTAGTCACACAGTTAAGCCCTTCCACTTAGGGGCAGAACGGTGGGGGGGTGGTGCAGCGGAAAGGGGGTTAAAGGTTGGTAACTGCGCGTTTGACTGTCGGGCCAACAACTGCAAACTGGCAGCTGACAATTGGCAACTGGCAAATGGCGGGCAGGAAGTTGTCAACTCGCTGGTCGCTCAACCAGCTTCAGCCAGCTCTTAAGCCATCTAACAGCAAACTCAAACCAGCTCCGCTATCGTGGTTAAGTTGAGTTGATAACGCGCTGGGCCTGCAATTTTAAGCCCGTTGCTAAAACCCGACAATCTGCTGAGCTCGGACCGATTTGGGGCATTAATTAACAACTTAATCACAACTGTGCCAGTAGAGTGCAGTAGTCGACTAGCAGATAACCTGGGCCCAGGTCATTATCTATACGTATTCGTGATCAATGTTATGTCAAGGTAGAATCGGCTTGGCTATTTAGATCAGTATAGATTAAATTAAGTGGCGTTTGTGGCATGTACTGCCATTAAGCATTGTTTTGTTGTAGCATTCTTTTCTTCCAGCTAGGTTATTGTTAACCATCTGCCCTCTCACTCTCTCTCTCTTTCTCTTACTCACTCAGCCTGTCTGTCACTCATCACAGCTGGTTGCATGCATTTAGTCGATCGAAGAGCAAATGCACTGACCCCTGCCCCCTAAAGCATTGATTCTGCCCCAACTTGTACGCCATATGCAATGCCATCAGAAATCGAACCCTGCCCCCTCCTCCTACCCGCTGCACACACGCCCGCGCATCCATTATCCTTTGGCATTTGTCAGGCTTGGCAATGCCAAACAACTTGGTCAGCTTTTGTCGCTGTTGCTGCCTCAATGACGATTGTCCTCGTCCTCGTCCTGGTCCTTGTCCACATTCGCATCCAGATCATGCTTGCTGTTCTTCTTGTTGTTGTTGCTCGTGCACATTCATTAGTTGTGGTGTCACAGCCCACACACACACACACACACACACACACACACACACACACACACACACACACACACACACACACACACACACAGTCAGACAGACAGACAGACAGTCACAGAGAAACACACAAATGGACTGTGCACTGACCCCACTTCCTTTCAATTTCCCGTGCCACAGCAGAAATCCTTTTGCGTTTTCCTTTCTTGTCCTTTCTCGTTTGCTGCTGCTTCTGCTGCTGCTGCTGCTGCCTTTGGCTTTGTTTGCTGTGTCCTTCAGCCGCATTTGGAATCCTCAACTCAACTCAACTCGACGCGACTCGACTCGTTTCGATTCGTTTAGTTTCGTTTGGTTTGCTTCAGATTCGTTGCGCCATTTGGTTCCCTTTTTATTTCGCTATCTTCTCGTCTCCACTCTTCTCTCCTCTCCTCTCCTCTCTTCTCCTCTTCTCCCTTTCTTTTTATTATTTTATTTTTTTGTTTGCCTTCTGTCACTTGCTTTGTGCAGCTTTGGTTGTTGTTTTTTTTTTTTTCTGTAAGTGTGGCCAGGCGCCCCAACTGTCCTCGTGGCATGCCGCCAGCCTTGTGTGGCAGTCAATTTGTCCCTTACCCTAAACACATTTATATATATATATATGTATATATATATACATATGTACATGCCCATATCCAGTTACAAAGCGTTTACGCTTCAATGATTATGCATTTTTAGCAGTTCAACGTTGACAAAGGCGCATATGAAGCCGCTTTGAACCCCACCTTCACCTGCACCTCCACCTCCACCTGCAACTCCACCTCCACTTTCATCTCTGCTCCGCGACCCGAGCCAACTCCTTGTGTTTTAGGCTAATATCGCTAACGCTCTCAGACAAAGCCTGAGCCTGGCATAGTTGTTGATATATGTATGTATGTATATTGATATATATGTATATATATATATATATATATGTATATATGTATGTAGCAAGTCAGGCCTAAGGCATTGGGCAGCGATTTAGGGTCAAGTGGAGCGTAGTAAGCAGTGGAACATATTCATATGACCAACGCATGTTGAAGGTATTGAGTTGGTGATTGTGGGGCAAGAACCGCGTGATTGCGTGTGTGTGTGTGTGTAATTCACCACTGCCGACGCCCCGTTGCCAAAAGTAATGTCAGACCACATGGGTCAACAACATTTATCCTGTGGCAAGCAGCCGCAAGGTGACGGCTCTTCAGGTAAGCCTAAGTTGCTGCAAAGGACAGCAGGCTGCTGTCGCTGCTGCTGATGACGATAATGTTGATGATGATGATGTTGCTTATCCCGATGACTCACACAATTAAGCAAATGAAGCAAACGAAGCGCAGGGCAAAAGGTGTAAAACAAAATATGTGAACAGAAAGCGAAGAGAGAAATAGGAGGAAAAATAGACAACTTAACGGAACGCAAACTCAGAGACATAAAAACCAAATCGGCGTCGAAACAGCAAGCCAAAAGCTATTCTAGTCACACACACACACACACACCAAAACACACACACACACAGCTGTTACATGGCACAAAGTTTTGCGTTTGAAGTGTTTTCCCCGTGGAGTGAAGCGAGGCAGGAAACGTGCTGCCTGCACTCGAAAAAAAAATAGCCCTAAATTTTAGAAAATTCCCATATTTTTTGGAATGAATTTCTTTTATCTGCTCAGACATGAAAACACAGATTTATCTGTTTTCTTTTTTTTATTGATATTTGATTTTGGAGAACATAAGTTTACATATTTGAAAAACATATTTTTTCAACATAGCTTTTAGTTAAATCACATGAATATTAATTAATATTTCTTGTTCACATTGTGAGTTTTTTTTTTTTTGGCAATATACTCAATTCTATAGCGTTATATGTGCCTATAAGTTTTAAAAAAAGCTTAATTTCAGATCATTTTTAAAGTCAATAAGAAATAGTTAAGTATTTCCTTTGATCTTTAATATGTACATATTCTCTATAAGTCTTATCATGATTTTATATTCATCTCATATTCTGTGCAGGTAGATATATCAAAAAAATACCATACGTTTTTGCAAAAAAATAACAATTTTTTTTATTTTTATTTTTTTTTTTATTAAGGGAAAGCTTTTCTAAGTTTTATTTAAGTTCATCTCAATTTCCATTTATGGTAAATATTTTTTCTAAGTGTGTTTTGGGCGCTTGGTCGTTCCCCCCCCCAGTTCCCGTGAGGCCCGCTTAATCCCGCTCAGTCTTATACCCCATCGCCATTTTGTTGGCCAGACAAGAAAGGGCGCTCCAGCAATCTGTATGTGATTTCAGCGCGGCTTCAGCTTATGCAAACAGTAGCTGCCAAACTATGACGGAGGGGAAGAAGGGGGGAGCGGGCGGGGGTGGGGATGGGGATGGGACACACTCATTGATAGCCTTAACCCCATCGGGAAAGGAGGAGAAGCTGCTCAGGCTGCAAAATAAAATTCGCCTGATTCGTCTGTTCGTTTGTGCTCCTTGCGCATCCTACACAAGAATATATACCTTTATATATATATATATATATATATATATATATATATGTGTGTGTGTGTGTGTGTGTGTATCATATAGATACGCAATATAAGAAGGGCATGTGGCATAAGCGAGCTAGTTCAGCGACAGCTTGTGAACGTGGCAAGAAGATGTTAAATGCGAAGCTCGCAACGTGCAACGTGCCAAACTCAAATTGTGGCAGGTGCTTGAATTTGGCATTTGTGTTGACTGAGCTTGAACACCCACAACCACCTTCCCCTACTCCACTTCTATCTGTGTGTGTGTGTGTGTGTGTGTGTGTGTGTCTTCTTTAGGTTTGTAGCTAGCTCTGTCAACTCTCTGTACCATCAGCCGAATGCATTATTTGTTCAAGTGGTTGACAGGCATTATTATTTTTATTTTATTTTTATTCTATTTTATTTTATTTTATTTTTACTTTGGTTGCCTGTGGAAAACGGAAAGCGATTTTTAGCGTGAGGAGCAGAACCTGTGTCGGTTTCTGGTTCTGTTTCTGTTACTGTTACTGGTTCGCATCCCTAACCTCTTACTGTGGCATGTACATATAGAGATATATATGTGTGTGAGTGTGTGTATTCAGTAGGAGTTCGCCGCTGATTTCATTTGAGTCGCATGCCACTTTTCAACGGTCTCACAGGAGTCACGTTGTTGCCAGTCAAATAAAAAACACACTGGAGGGGCAGCTTGACTTAATGGCAGCAGCAGTCGGAGCAGGAACAGGAGCAGGAGCTGGAACTGCAAAAGGAGCATCAAGTCGAAGACAATTCGATGCATACGTTGAAAATGAATCTGCGTCTTGACTTTTCCACGCGAGTTGGCTTGCCAGAAGCACCGTTATTATCGATGGTGTCATTAGCCAGGAGTGGAGTGTCGGAGCTTCGGCAAAATGGCGCTGAGAGTTGCCTGGAATAAAAGAAGGCACTTTGTCCGGTTCGTTGATAAACTACCGAATAGATAAATGAGGAATGAATGAATAAATGAATAACTGAATAACTAGCCTCTGGCATACAAATGTAATGCCACAATTCAAATGTATATATATATATATATATATATATATCTTATATATATAAGATTTGATATCTTATAGGTGAGCTTTCAAATATTATGTACTCACTTAAGAAGTAACAAATTTTGTTTTTTTAAACTTGCCCGTCTCTCGTTTTCTTGCCTCCTCCTTCATTCATATCATTCATAAATCATAAAAGAGAAGAACATTTAAATATTCTATTTCAAATTTAATGATCTACCCAGACACATTTTCGATGAGTTGCTCTCCTTTGTTAACAATCTGAGAAAATGAAAAAGCATTGAAAAGCATTCAAGTTAATTAATTATTTTGAATATTCCCTGACGAACATAATTAATGAAAATCAAAGACAGGCTTTCACTTATTTTCTGCACAACTTAAGAAGGCTTTTATATATATATATATATTTATATATGTATATACATTTAAATACCAAATAAATATACATTTGTATTTCACACGTTTTAAATCCAAATTGTAGTTTTTTGCCTAGTATTTTTTTATTGACCTCGTTTTTAGTAAATAAAACACGAAAATGCCAAAATAAAATATATTTGCCACAAACCAATGGGATTTCAAATGAGTCATGTAATTCGCGTGTTTCCAAGGCGATTTGGGACAAGGGATTTTGGGTAGCTAACAATTCCCATTCAAGTTGTCCGACAAGTTGCCCGGGTCCACCAGAAAGTACACAATTTAAATTCAAATAATCAAATTTCGGCTACGTTCGCACAGCGTAAAAAGCATCCAAACAGGCTGCTAATTACGTGACCCAATTAATTCACACAAATACACACACACACACACACACACACACACACAAGGAAATAGATTTAGTCGCAGGCTTTTACATTTATATTTTATTTTTTATTTTTTATTTTTGCTTTTAATAACGGCAAGAAGAAGAAAAATGAAATAAAAAAAAATGTGTATGATAACCAAAAATGTTTATTTGAAATGTGCGCCAGGAAATTCATACCTCCCCCCTCCCCCCACCACTGCCTCCTCGCTGCAGCAACTTTTTATTTAGCTGGCTTTTTGTACGGCACGGAAAATCCAATTTTATTTGCATTTTCATTAACAGCAAATAATAAAACGGAAATATGATTTTTATGCCATTCCCAGGCAAAAATGGCGACCCATGGACCAGTTAACGCAGCAGCTGCTACTGCCCATTGCCCACTGCCAATAGCCCCAAGCCCAAGCTCCAAGCTCCAGGCCCATTCCCCCCCCCCCCCCCCCGCCCACCAGCATTGGACTTGCCCCAGGCCACGCCTTGTGCGCCCATTTCCAGGCCATTACAACGTGCATTTCCGTTTTGCCTCTTTGCAGCTTTTGCTACTTTTGCTGTTGCTGTTTTTTGGTGATTATAAGCAATTTGTGTTATAAAATCGCAATATTGCATTTTTGTCCGGCTGCCTCAGTCCAGCCTCCCACATCCCCTCCGACTACCATTACCACTCCCACTCCCACTCCCGCTCCCATTTTCAATTTTCATTCATTTTCCACGATTTTAGGTTTTCTCGTTTGGCTTATTTTTCAATTGGCATAGTTTTCGCTTGCTTGGCTTCCTTCGTAATTTTTACCTCTTCTTTTCATGAACCCATTTATTCTCTTTCTCTCTCTCTCTCTCTCTCTCTTTCTCTCTCTATCTTTCTCTCTCTCTTGAGCTCTGCAATCGAATATGTGCATTTTTGTTGTAAACAGCAAGCCTTCAAATATTAATTCCAAATTTTGTGAAATGGCTTCACTTATGATTCATGATTCATGAATCATGATTCATGATTCAATGTTTCTTCCAGCGATTGCCCGGCAAATTGGCAGGTTAAATTGCTGAAACCCAAGCACTGGTTTTAATTTTTGGCTTTACTCGATCTCAGCTGAAGCTGGCATCGAAACAATGCAACCAAATCAAAGACCGATCCCAAATCCAACTTCAGTTGGACACATTAAAGCTGTTGCCCCTCCCCCACCGCCCTTCCCCTGGGTGTCGAGAGCAACCACCCCGTCATCATCCCAATTCCCCAAATCCCATTTGGCTATCAGCATTTCGAGGCGTGTTGCTGGGCGGGCGTTGTTTGGGGAGGGGGTTTTTTCTTCTTCTTTTTTTTGGAGAGTGGATCCAACCAGACCCCAAACCATTTGAGGGCCATAAAAATGGGCACTGCGCGTCATGTGCTGGCATAATAGGAGGAGCAGAGCGCCGTTAGAGGGGAGTTTACTGCCTGCAATGGCGCTGAATATGACTTTTGCCTGTGTCCGTGTGTGTGTGTGTGTGTGTGTGTGTGTGTGTGCGTGTGTGTGTGGTGTCAGAGTCAAGTGAAGCGCAATATTTGTGACATAAAATTTGCTATTAAATTAAATTTTATTTGCACATTCATTCAAAATACACCCAAACCAAATATGTTGGAAAGCAAAAACGACAAAAAATGAATATGACGACTATAAAATGAAGAGGATGAAAATACACACATATATATATATACATATATCCTTATATATATATATATATATATATATATATGTAAATGAAGTGGAGGCAAGCTAGAATTTGAGTTGCAAGTTGGGTGTGGAGTTGAATATTTGCTACGTAAGTCGCCCATTTGCAGGCAGAATTGAATTTTATGGTCCCGTTTGCAGATAATGAAATTTATATACACCAGCCTGGCGGACGAGCAGACAGACAATGAGACTGACTGGCAGACAGACAGACAGACAGACAGACTGATAGACAGACGAATGGGTAGACGAACTAATGTGGCTGAAAGATTTCGAGTATTCAAAGTGAAGCTGAGGCGAAGACAACAACATTTACAAATCAAGTGCAAAATTCATATTCAATTCATAAGCTTCATTTGAATCTCTCTTGTTTAAAGCAAACAAAAAAAAAAAAAAAACGAAAGAATAGAAGAAAGAAAATTCTTAAATTTAGTCAAAATACAAATGGAAATTGCCAACGCATCCAAGGACAATCAAGTGAATAGAAAGGCAGACCGGGTTTTGTGTGACTAGTAAATATGTTTTCATTAAACATTTATGAATTTGACTAAAACCTTTTGCATAGAAATTTACTTTGTCCGCCCATAGATTCATACATATGCACATGCATTCACTTATTTGAAATGAATACATTTGCATTCGTGGCATGCGCATTGTATT
Organism: Drosophila mimica; assembly: GCA_037043585.1. NCBI lineage: Eukaryota > Metazoa > Arthropoda > Insecta > Diptera > Drosophilidae > Drosophila > Drosophila mimica. The sequence continues at coordinate 6,751,234 of JBAMBE010000748.1, read as the reverse complement.
CAAGGTAAATGTGAATAAAATAGTTGCTCTGATGTCGTCCATTTTAGCTTGTCGTTGGCAGAAAACTTATTTGAATCTAACTGATTTGGATGTGGCTCTAGGTCCGCTTGCCACAGCTGCCTCTCTTCATGTGGCATGCAACAGTTCGGCCAGATTGCATAAGACACTCGAGAGCGCTCGACTGAGGATGCTATCGAATAAATGCCATTAACTTGACAATCTTATAATCCAGATTTATCCAGATTATCAATATATATAAAATTATATTTATAATATGACAGCAGCTTGATTCGTCGATTCTTTGCTCGTCAGTGGTTGTCAAAGGATCTCGTTCCTCGTCCTTTGTCCTGCTTCACTCCTTTTGGACAAGTTCATCAAACTCAACTTACTCAATTTCAATTTCAGCTTAGGGTATGCAAAAAGAATTGAAAGAGATTTTTAGAGTGTGCCCCAAAGTATGTAAAATGGGTATGTGTATGTGTGTGCGTGTGTGTGAATGTATGTGTGTGAGTGTGTGTGTGTGTGCGTGTTGGTACTTGTGCTGCGAATGTCGCGTGTTCTCTACCTTAACTTTGACTCCGGCTTTGGCTTTGGCTTTGGCTGTCAACTAACCAACAAGCAGCCATGTCCAAAACAAGCTAACGCACAATGTAGTGCTGCTACTTCTGCTGCACCTCCACTTCCTCGCCACGTGGCGACACCAGCTTACCACCCACACCCTCCTCTTGCACAATCCTCGACGCCTTTCGCATATCATAAAATAATGTTGCATGTGCTGCTCTTATTCAATGTGTGTGCTTGAGTGTCAACTGTAATTGTATTTGTTGCTATATCACACACACACACACACACACACACACAAACACATACAGACGTACGCACTGAATGCTGTACTTCGCCTGTTGTTGCTGCTGTTGCAGTTGCAAGTGAGTTGGCTGCGTGGGCGACTCTGTTAAACTCGTCTGCTTGGCTGGCTGGCTGACAACAATTTGCCAGCTATGCGCAGCTGTTGCAAAAAGTTAATGGCCAGAGTCAAACCAAGGAGCCAGCATTCCACCCGCCCCGCTTTCAACATGCCCCGCTTTCAACCCTCCCCGTTTCAGCAACCCTTCACTACTCCTCGTTGTGTCTCGCTATTTGTTCTCTTGTTTGCTTGTGTGTGTGTTTTAATGCCATTGTCACTTGGGTTCTATTAGTCACAAGTACACACACATAAACACACACACACACACATACACAGACTCACTCACGCACACAAAGCTGCTTGGTAGTTTATCGCTTAAATATTTCAAGTGTGGCACAGACAACAACAATAATAATTTCCTCATGTCTCGGTATGCGGCATGCAGCGCGTGGCAAGCTGCTGCATTATGTGCCACTTGCATGCGACAATGACTAGTCTGCGACACTCCCCCTCCCCCGCGATCAGTCCAGCCCCCCCCTAGACAAATAGTTAGTTGTGCAGAGCAGACAAGCAAAAATAATGACATTTCCAACCAGTTTCGCCAGTTGTCGCTAGTGCGTGTGGTGGCGCCCTCTGGCGGCCTGCTGCTGCTGCTATGGTAATATGAAACGCCATAAAACTCAATTGGCGTTTAAGCGCTGATTTGTGCGCTCGTCTGATTAATGCGTTGTCGTCGTCTGGACGCTGACGCATTATCGATAAGTGCCTATCGATATATAAATAAATATATATCTATATATATACATATATATATATATCAAATCTCTTTACATAAGTAAGGGAAAACTTTTTGGCCATCTTAGGGCACTTGATGGCTAGTCAGGCGATAAATTTGATGACATTCAACATTTATTCCACACACACACACTCACACACACACACACACACACACGCTCGATCACTCCACACTCCCTCACACTATATACATATTTCATTGTATTATATAATATTGTTGCTGTTGGTCGAACGTGTCGTATGAGCAACCAAGCAGCAAACAACTCCTGCCGCCAGGGTCATGTGTGCACCCAAAGACTACCTCTACATAAATATCTACACACACACACACACACATATACGCACACGCACACGCACACATCGCTAGCAGCAGCATCATAAATTTACTAAAATCGAAAGCTTCATGACTGCCACCGAGGGGCGACTCCATTCAATTTCTATGTATGTTTTCTTCTCTTTATTTATTTATTTATTTCATTTTTTTGCTTTTCGTTTTTTTTTTTTTGTTTGTTGTTTTTAACCACTCGCAAACTGTCCGAACAAAATAAAAGAGGGAAAAACGCTCGTTCCGAGTTTGGGCATCAAAAACAGAGTGAAAAAAAAAAAACAAAATTTGTTTTTGCCCAGCGCGCTGTGAAGTGTGCTACAAAATTGTTTATGCGTTCTGGAGAGCGCGCTTGTGTGTGAACGAGTGTGCGTGTGTGTATGTGTGAGTGCATGTGTGTAGCATGATTGTTAACGTAAATAAAGCGCTATTGATATTGAGTGAGTGGGCCAAGTGGGCAGCACAGTAAACTCCGAGCACTGTCATATTATGGGCTCAGGCCAAAGGCATAAACAGTGTTTTTTATAACCCTTTGCTCAAAGTATAAATATATATGTGTGTGTTTGTGTGTGTGTGTTTTGCACGAATTTGGGGTCGGCAGCCGCTTTAGTTTGCGTACACACACACACACACACACACGCACACAAAGCACTCGATGCGGCACAAATACTCTCACAGTGATTGAGTGTCGACTGCATCTGTTGTGATTTTGCGGTTGACAGTTAAGTTAATTTGTTCGCCAAAAGAAATAAACGAATGTGTGGCAAGCCTAAAAATATGTGTGTGTGTGTGTGTGTGTGTGTGTGAGAGTGTGTGGATTGCAAAGGGTATGGCTGAGTACTTATTGGCAAATCCTTTTTAATACGCCTTCTCAATGATACGGAAAATTAAGTGGTTAACACTCGTAGCCCAACACTCAGCCACAGCCACAGCCTCAGTTTATAACTAGCCTACCCTGACAACCCTAGACAACCCTAAACCGCCCCCAAGCCTAGGCGGAATTCATTTATGGCTATCTCTCAATCGGGACTTTGTGTCAACTGTACTTTATACAGTCACTTTCGGTTCTGTTACAAATCGATTTTCAGCGTGTTGAGAGCGGTCGAAACAATTTTCCATTTCCATTTTTATAAACGAAATTTTGCGATTAGTAAGATTAGATTAGAGAGAATATATATTCCTTGTGAGATCGGAGAAGTCCCCTTTGATGCTTTAGAAGCCTCATAATTTAGAATTGTTCGGTTGCACCTATCAGAGTTTTATACCAACAATCATATAACTAATCGCAAAATTTCGTTTATATATATATATATATATATATATATATATATATATATATATATATATATATATATATATATAAATATATATATTTGACAAAAGATAATGCTTAAGCTGGCATTGAATATACGCAATCAATTATTAAGGAATCTTGTGCCACTGAGCCACAATGGCTAGCTGAAAGTCCGCTCCTATACGACCTATGTATGTACTATATATGCTACATGCCACATGCTACATGCTAGCTACTGACTTGTTTGTTGTTGACTTGCAGTGACCTAAGCCAAAGTTGCGACAACTCATGGACAGTTTTTTGAATTGCTGCTTGTGTGTGAGTGTCAGTATGTGTCTGTGTGTGCGTGTGTGTGTGTGTGTGTGTGTGTGTGTGTGTTGGCCAAATGTTTATGTCGACGTCTTTTTAATTTAAATTTTGTCCCCTTTGTCCGGCTACGTTTCGCACGTTTCGCAATTTACTTTCGTTTTGTTGTTGTTGCTCCCTCCTTAGTTATTTCGTCTATTTACATTTGGTTTGCTTCACCTTTTTCCTGACCTCTTCGTTTGTGTGTGTGTGTGTGTGTGTGTGTGTGTGTGTTGTGTGTGTGTGTTGTGTGTGAGTGTGTGTGTATTTTACCCAGTCAGAATATAGAAAATAAAACAGAACTCATTTTATTGGGCCAGCTAAATATTTTCCATGTATCTTGCAAATATTTTGACATTGTGAAAATGTGAAAATGAGAAACAGCCGCTAAAGAGGAAAGCCAAAAAGGAAAACACGATTTGAAGATTTCATTCGAGCTTGACTTTTTTTTTAGGCACAAGTCAAAACGATTTTCCTGTCTTAAGCAAAAACAGAAAAAAGGGCTCGATTAAAGACAAGTCATTGTGCGTGAGACATGATTGCAGATGAATATGTCAGTCAGTTAGTGTATTGTATATATATATATATGTATGTGTGTGTGTGTGTGTGTGTGTGTGTGTGTGTGTGTGTATGTGTGTGTGTGGAAGTGTGTTGGTGTGTATACCTACCACGGCAGCGTAAGTTTCTCAAGAGTTGCGACTGTCAGTCGGTTTGTCTGTGCCTGCTTAAGAGCCTCCAGGGATTTCTCACTCACTCTCTCTCTCTCTCTCTCTCTCTCTGTCTCTCTCTCTCTTTATCTGACTGCCTCTCTTCTGCTTACTGCATTGCTTCTTCTCCCTCTATCTGTCTCTTGTCTCTTTCCCTCGCGTTGTCTCTGCTCCGGCCTTGTCGTGATATAGAATTTTGGGCAGCCTTGTAAGGTAAGCGCCACAATCTATGGTGGATTTTTGATGTTGTTTTTTTGGTGTGTTTCTTTTTCGTTTGTGGTAGGTTCGTGCAGCTGCTGCTGCCTCTGGCTAATTCACCACAGTAGCTCGCAGGTAAGCGAGACAGCCCCAAAAACCGCCCAAATCCCTACTCATCCCCTGCTCACACCAGCAGCTCCCATCGGTGCTGGTGGTGGTGGTGCTGGTGGTGGTGGTGCTGGTGGTGGTGGTGCTGCTGCTCCCACCTTCAACTACTGCTCCTACTTTATTTCACACAAATTATTTCGAATTTATTTTGGGTTACCACCTGGCTGCCATTGTGTGGGTGTGTGAAATATTTTGTAGTATTCTTTTGGCAACGGCAACGCTTGGCCAAAAAAAAAAAAAAAAAAAAAACAACCAATTTCAAGCATTCATTGAAGGCGCTACGGGATTTTGGTGTTGTCTAACATTTTACGTTAGTTGAAAATTGTTTGCTGTTCGTTTGTTGTTGTTTTGTTGTTTTGTTGCTATTAGCGGCCACCCAGTCAGTGTGTGTGTGTGTGTGTGTGTGTGTGTGTTTGAGAGGGTTGCTGTTGCCACAAGCATTCGACGTTGACAGTTACGTGGCGCTTTTGCATGGCGACGACAACGCCAGACCCCACCCAAAAGAACCATTAGCTCCCTTTTTGCCTCTCACTCACTCTCTCTCTTGCTCTCCTTCTCCTTCTCTTGCTCTCTCTCTCTCTCTCTATTTACAACAAAAGCAGTTGGGTCATTGTATAACTGTGTTTCGTTGTTTTTGTGTGGTTCATTTGGCTTGGCTGCTGCTGCTGCTGCTGCTGTTGCTGCTTCTGTTTGTTGTTTGTGTTGCGGTTGTTTGTTTTAAATACGCTTCAAATTTACTGTTATATGATTTTAATTTGTTCACACTTGCAACTGCCGTCGTTTATTCGTCGACATCTTAATTGGGAGGTGAAATCATACGAAGCAGCAGTTGGGAATAAGCTAACACTGCAACGTATAAATATATATACATATATATATATATAAATATAAATCATATATATATATATATATATATATATGTAGAGTTGTTTTAGGTCAAGCAGCATTCACTGCCAGTCGACTACAGCTTCGAGTATGTGTCGCAAAGTTGTTGAACTCTTTGAATTGATGCAAAACAACAAAAAATAAAAATGTATAAAAAAAACAACAAATATACAAAAAAAAAAAAAAAAAATAGAAATGAAAAATAACAAGGACAAGAAGAAGAATACAAATGGAAAAGCAACGTCGCTGGCGACATGAATAAAATCGATATTATTTTATTGACTCGAAAAATTGCGCCTTGAAATGTAAAAGTGGAAAATACGAGAACTGTTTGTGGGGGAAGAGGGAAACGAAGACGGGGGCGCTGATGAGCAGCCGGAGCTTGGGGAGGAATATGCCACTGTGGTTACTGAAATAACAACAACAGCAACACCAGCAACAACAACAACAACAACAACAGCAACAACAACAGCAACAACAACAGCAACCAGATAAGAGTCATAAAAACGTTCACCTTCCACAGAGAGACGCAGATAGAACTCGGAGACACAAGTTTGGGGCAGCGTTTTGGGTTTTTCTTAACACACACAAAGGGGCGTTGGGTGGGTGGGCGAGGAGGCTGGCAATGACTGACAATGAGTGCGACAGAAAGGCGAAACTAACGATTATGATGATGACGACAAAAGCAGCAACAGCAACAACAACAACAACAACAACAACAACAGCCACAACAACAACAATAACAACAAGCAGCAGGCACAAACGTCAGTGGCAAAAATGCCGAAATAAATGACACTGCGACAAAGTAAACTTCCTTCTGGCTGTGCCGAGCAGCCCGCCCAGCGACACCCACGCTTTAGCCAGGCTCCTGCCCCATGTAGCAAGAGCAGTAAAAAAAAAGAAAACAGAAAAAAATGAAACAACGCAATGACAACAGCAAAGAAAGGAAATTACGCGTTGGTTTGAGGCATTTGTCTTGTGTTTGGGGTTGTTGTTTACTTATACACACATATAAATATATATACACATATATATATATATACATATATATATATATATATATGTGTGTGTGTGTGTGTGTGTGTATTTTATGGACTTGAAGCAATGCAGACTTTACAGCTTACAGAAGAAAGCTGAAGCAACAGTCACAACAAAGCCAATTTGAGATGTGTAATGAATGAAGATGCGCACAGAACAAAAGGCAAAGAAAGAAAAATACATAAAGACAAAGACACAGACAAAGACAAAGACAAAGGCAAAAGGCAATAGGCTAAAGATACAGTCATAGGGGATTGCAAGTCACAGAGACTGTCACAAGCTGACAGGCTCAACTCATTTGCCACGTTGCAAGCACTTTTCGCAACTGTACACAGTGTTGACTTTTAATGTGTCATCGACAAAGCGGCAATGCTTTGATTTTCCATTACTAATTTTGATTGGAAATTGCAATTCGAAACGAAAACACATCATTTGTTCCAGTTTTCAAACATTTTGCTGACATTCAAATATCAATCGATATTTGATATTTGCTGGCATTCAATATTTATCGATAGTTATGGAGTCACTTGGGCACGAGAGCAGAAGTGACTTGCACGTGTTTTCATTTTATTTCACTTTGTTTTCATTGTCGATTTTTTCTTTTGTTGAAAATCTTATTGAAATGATGCAGTTTGCGGTCATATTCTGCGGCCTGATTAAAGGCGGCACTTACCTCTGGAAGCTTTTCTCGATACATTGCGGCTTTCTGCTTCGCAAACTCAGCGACACCAGCGGTGCCATTGAAAACGGTAATTATCAATTGTGGTTAGCGCTCTTGTTGCAACATTCATTCACATCTTTTTGGCTATTTAATGCACTTGCACTTTGTACCTTGACAGATTTAATGTATGTTGAGCATGTGCTGAAGTGCATCTTTGATGTGTCCATTGCCGTTCTGTTCCTGGTGCTCCGTGATCTGTACACGGCAATGTCGTCGATGTCGTTGATTGCATTAGAGTGGGCTATGCTAAAATTATATTTGTTGCTGCAGAAATATGAGGCACGCGGCCAATTTGGGAATGCATCGACAAACCCAATCGCTTGTTGCATTTGCCTGGATCGCGCCCCGAATATCCTTTTGCTGCCCTGCCGCCATTTCTGCCTCTGCATGGAGTGCGCCATTGAGCAGGAACGGATGCAAGTTGGAGATCGCTGTCCCCTCTGCCGGGACGATGTCAGAATTCTGATACTGGTTATCTATGGCTGATTTAATCTTTTTTTTTATGTAATTCTTGATTACTTTATTCCATTAAAAAATACTATGTACATACTACATATATATATATAAATTCGATCCATGTTTTTGGATAGAGCAAATATCGAAATTTGTCTCTTTCGAGCAGCTGTTAGAAAAATTTAGAACTACATAATTTCTGTATCATGAGGTTAGTTACTCGATTCAGGTTGATTTGGTTTTTTGCTCAGTGTATGCAGATATTGTGGCTTGCCAAGTGTCGAGGAAGTCACGTCTATCGACCAATCGTTGTATTTGCCACTCCTCGGTTACTCTTGTGGCATCTGTCATGAAACAAATCCCCAGAGCGATAGTTTTCTACATAAATTATATGGCACCCTCTTTTCGCACACTCTTTCGCCCTCTACACACACACACACACACACACACACACACACACACACACACACACACACACACACACACACACACACACACACACACACACACACACACACACACACGTCTTTTGTCATGTTTGTACGTCAAACAAAACGCAGCTATAAAATGTGATACCAAAACAATGGTAGCTGCTCCTCTTCGACATCCCTCATATCATATGATTGCTCCACCACTGTCACTGTTACTATCTTTATGGCCACCCATTCAGTGTCCCCTCGACGGGGCAACTTTGTAATTGGGTGCCATTCAAGTGCCCAACTGCTGTTAAAGCGCCCAACCTAAAATTGCATATTTCGCTATTATGAACTTGTTAATGCCACAGCCAGAGCCAGAGCCACAGCTCCAGGTCCAGGTCCAGGTCCCAAATCCCCCCCAGTTCTAAATGCCCACTTTTGAAGGTTCCACTTTGAAAGTGTCCAACTGACTTCTCTTGTTTTGTGTTGTGTGCGTTGCCTTCTGGCGCTGGCGACACTAAAAATTATGACTATTAAACTTAATTGTACTAATTTTAAAACTCACTTTTCTTTTATAATTTCTCATTTTTTTTGTTATGTTTTGTGCAATTTTCTTCTCTTTTTTTTTTGCTAAATACTTTTACGCAAATATTAAATGTGGCAAAACGTGGCGAAAGAAGGAGCCATAGTTGCCATTATAACGGTTGAGAGCGCTTCAGGCTAACAAAGTGGCATCGTGTTGACAAAAAGTAAACAAAAATCATAAAAAATAAACACACACAAACGACAAACAGATGACAGAAAAAAAGGCACAACTTTTTTTTCGTGCACTTTTTGCATTTGAGAATAGTTTCATTTATTTTCTTTTATGCAGCAAAAAACGAAGCTCGTTTACTTTTATCAACAAAAAAATAAAAAATAAAAATAAATAAAAAAATAAAACAGAAGTTGGCTATAATTTTTCTTGCCTTTGTTGTTGTTGTGGCACGTATAATGAGCAGCAGACGGACCAGGCGGGCAACTACAGTGGACACAGCTCTGATTGGATTGCCGAGGATTAAATACTCTGGCAAATAGGCATAGTAGAAAATCACATCTAAATCCTAAAAAAAATCCAACATCCAAGAAAAAACTCATCATCTTCCGGGAAAGCTAGAAAAAATGCTGAAAGTTTTATTTTTATTTTTTTTTTTTTTTGCATAATCCTCGAATCAGTTCATAATTTTCGCATATTTACATTTGTAGCAGGCCACCACTAACGATATTAGTCCACCGCTAGGACTGTAAGATATAATGTTAAGTTCAATTAACATCTGTTAAATGAGACACCAAAAAGACATGTAAAGACTGAGGAGCTGGAGTGAGTCAGTCTGTCGCTGGTCACTGTAATAAGTGGATGCACTGTTAATTAAAGGATCACAATAAATCAACGGCTTCTTTAAACGCCTACTACACATTGTACCAACTTGGCTCGAAAGTAACTAACTGAATTCGTTACACATTTTATGTAATGGGCTTTCCATGCTTTTAAAATATTGCAAAATAAAACTGAATTAAAGTGAAAAGTTGTCCGACCTTTGTCAGATAACACCGACACCAGCAAATGCACTCAAACTAACTCTGTGAAAGGTGCAAAAGTTCACGGAAAAGTTCACAAAAAAAAAAAAAAAATATATATATATTGCAAAAAGTTGCAAAATTTTAATTTATTTGACAACACCATAGAGATTTCTCGAGGCAACGCACAGCAGCTGCGACTCCAATGAAGACTCGATGAGCAACATGCCACCTGCCACCTGCCCCTGCCCCTGCCACCTGCCCCTGCCCCTGCCTCCTTCAGATGCGTCTGGTCAGCGTGGATTTGATTAAAGAGATTCAGCTTGTATAAAAAGCATGGCAGACTCCTCCTGGCCAACTTCGTTGTGGCCAACGTCGTTTCCCTCTGCCAGCCACGTCAGAAGCCATTTTATAATGGTATATAATAGAAGAAGAAGATGAAGATGAAGAAGAAGCAGAACAAAATGTACGCACAAGCATATAAAGAATTTAATTAAAGTTCATTTGGTTAGCGTTAGTGCTGCCACCACAGCTTACCTCATGCCACACATTCTGCCACCTACTGTCGTCAGCAGCATTTTGAAGACACAGCTACAGCTACTGTCAGTGGCGCCTCAAGTAATTGCACTCCATCATCATCATCATCATTTTGCCTCAATATATATATATATATATATATCTATATATTGTGTGTGTGACTCTTTGAATGACAGCGCTGGCTTCTTCAACTTTGCCACTACCATTTGCCCCTTGCCCCATGAGGAACGACCCATTAGCACACATAGCTGAATCTAAGCACCCAACGCAGAAGGTGCCTCAGCTTTGTGGCACAATGGGCACTAAGCGTGAAATAAGCACAACATATGCAAATAAGTTTTTCATATTTAAGTTAAATGCAAAGTATTCATTGATTTATTCAAATTTATTAACTATAATAAAAAAAAAAATAAGTGAATGCACTGCTTGCCAAATTTTGGTTACACTTAAAGAAAAATGTGTCAAGAAGGAGACACGGAAATGTTTTGATTACACTTGCAACATTACAAAATTAATCAATTCTGTGGGGTTCGATTTGTTGTCGGTTTTATGCTAAGTGGAATTTATAATTTACTTGGTAACACAATATATAATTTATATTATTTATTATAAACGTAGTTAGTTGTAGGGTTGTCACCCATTGTCCGTCGGGTGTCTCCGCTGATTGCAGCTGCGGCTTGCTGTGCACTTCTTGCACTCAATTAAGACAAACTCTGATGGGGCAGGCGCTTTAAGGTCTGCACCAAATTCAGTGGCAGTTGTTTATGTGATCATATTTCGGTGCCTTTTTGTGGCACAGTGTGTTGCACAAAAGTACAAGCTGCATGTTTGTCTCAATCACACCCACACCCTGTGTGTATGTGTCTGTGTGTGTGTGTGTGTGTGAGTGTGCCAAATTATGCATACGCCCTTTGGGCCCATGTTGAGGTTTTTGCATTCGTTGCCAATCCGCTTGTAATTTATGGCCGGAAGGTGCATTAACCACAACACAAGTCCCCTATGGCAATGTCTATATGGCGTGTGTGTGTGTGTGTGTGTGTGTGTGTGTGTGTGTGTGGGGGGGTCATTTATTCACTTCACTTTACAACGATAATGAAAAAAAAAAGAAACCCAAAACACAATCGTTGCCAGTGCAACGAAATTGCAATGGATAGCTAAATTCTGAAGTAGGTGAATTAGGGTTACGATACAGATACATATATACTGAGATACATTTACACATACTGAGATACATGTGCAGATACATATACATGTACATGTACAGATACAGATACGGATTAAGATACAGATACATACTTTAAAGGTGCATTTAAATATACTGGTGCACAGATAGAGATACAGATACAAACTTTATAGATACATATGCAAAGATACGGATACGAACACACACACACTGATCAACTGGGACACAATCGATGTACAGATACAGATACGGATTAAGATACAGATACATACTTTAAAGGTGCATTTAAATATACTGGTGTACAGATAGAGATACAGATACAAACTTTATAGATACATATGCAAAGATACGGATACGAACACACACACACTGATCAACTGGGACACAATCGATGCTTGTATCTTGTATCTATTTACTAAGTAGTGCTAAGCATAATGAGCCTGTATTAAGTAAGCCCGTTATCTGTTAACTGATATCTGCTAGCTGGCAACAAGATGTTGGCGCTTTTGGTCTCGACCCTCTTAACGGTAACTGGGTAGCTGCCTCGCTTTGGCTTCGTTTTGCAATTATCCGAGTTGAGCCAAGATGAACTGAGGCGCATCCTCTTGTCTTGCGAGTGGCAAGCAATGCAATTATTTCAAGCTGCAAAACCGTTAGCTTGGCAACCGGCTTATCGGGGAAGCTCGTCAAAAACAAATCAACAAAAACAAAAACTAAAAGAAAAAGAAAAAAAAAACAGAAACAGAAACAGAAACAAAAATGATGTTTAACGGTCGCAATATCTGCTCAGCTCTGTTTGGCAACAGCATTTTGCTGTTGGCTCACTTAGCTGCATTCACTGCAATTTATAATAGCCAACTTAATATCGTAAGAGGCATAAAATATGCCAAGGATTCCCCCATCCCCCATTCCCCCAACCATCATCCACCATCCACCACATTCCCACTTCCCAACTGGCAACGCCAACATTTCATTTGTAGTCATTGTCCCGGTTGCTTTTGTTGTTTGCCTGTGTGCATCCTTCTGGTGCGTACAGGATATTAAGTGTGGCAGCATCTTGAGCTGCGCCAGAGTCGACTGCTCTGCTCTGCTCTGCTCTGCCAAGTGATTAAGCATCAAAGGTTTACACTGCGCTCCTCTAGGTAAGGCAGGATACGCAAAAATAAATTGAAAAAGCTTTTCATTTGGCTTACGCTTGCGATTAAAATGAAAATGAGAATTTGGGGGAAATGGTGGAAATGTGGGAAATGGCAAAATGACTGGCTGGGGGGCAGGGGCTGTTGCAGGGGCGGCTGGTATGGTAATGGGGCTTGCTTCTGTTTTTAGGGGCACGCGTTGGGATCGGGGGACCGCCTCCGCCTCCGCCTCCGCCTCCTCCTCCTCCTCCTTCTCCTACTCCTACTCCTGGCTGTGCATCAGCCGAATGAGAATTAGTCGCTGTCAGGGCAAAGTTTTTTGACTGTCGATGCTGCCTGACTGTCAGACAGCCATTAGGCGCAAGTGCTGTCAAAGTCGCCATCTTGAAACACGCACGAGCACACACACACACACACGCACACACACACACACACACACACACACACACGCACGCACTCAATAGCTGCACATGTGAATCTGTGTGTGTGTTTTGCTGCTTCCGGTTTCAATTTATTTTTGACGCAAGCCAAACTTTTATCAAAAAGTATGCAGCACACAACACACACATACACACACACACATATATATATATATATATATATACATATAGATAAATACAAGTGCTGACATCTGGCTTGCAGGCGTGGCAGCGCCAAAGTGCCCCTAAAAGCATCCTTCAATTGAGGCAACATTTTTGGTCCAGCTCGACTCGGTTCGGTTCGGTTCGGTTCGGCCTCGCTGCCTGCCACAGGCACTTAATTAGTTTTTACACTTAATTGAATTGCACTGCCTCGTCACGGACGGACGGACGGACGGACCACCCAAAAGCATGCATCCGTATTTAGTTTTCGTTGTTTATTTCTTTTTATTTGCTTACATAATACCACTCTAATGGCCCCGACCCCGACCCCAACCCCGATCCCGACCCCGGCCCCGACCCCGACAATCCCCAACCTCTCCCCGGCGGCAAGCAAACAGAATTCTGTGTTGATTTCAAATTTCTATTTGAAGCGCTTAAATTTATTGCATTGCAAAGTGTTTTGTGGCCAACTGTACCACACAAACACACACACATACATAATATATATATATATATATATATGTATATAAATATGTTAATATGTCGAATATACTGCGCCTGCAAGGCTGTAAAATTAATCATATTTATTATGGAGCGCTTTTTGGGGATCTGCAGCACACTTAAGCCCCAACAATTTGTGGCCAGGTTTTAATTTTGTTAGCCTCATTTTAATGCATCGCATCGCATAGCGTTTTAGGCCCATTAATGTCCATAAATATCCCATACGGACGTGGTCATGCTGATGGTCTCTTACTTATATACCGTTACCCATTGCCAAATGGTTTTTGGGCTGGCATTTGCACGTTCGCTGCCGGAACCGGATCCAAAAACCAACTCCAAAAACCGCACCAAACGCATTTACGTTGCGTAATTTTGCTGATTGTTTTGCTGATTCAGCATTAATTTCCAACGTGCCTAATTTACAGTATATATATATATGTATGTATATATATATATATAAACAGTTGTTTTGTTCTGCTATATTTTGGCTTATTCGCCCCGGGGCAGCTTGCCAAGCCATGCATAGAAAGAGTTAATAGCTGCCACGATATGATGATGTTCAGCTTTATATAATGCCACATTTTTTGTGTCTGCCTCAAATTCTCTCTGCCCTCTGCTAAATGCAACTGTGATCACATCAAAAACTTAATTTCATCAGCTCAGTTCGGTTCGCAATCAGTTAAAGAGCATTTGCTCGATATCGGCCTAAATCGCTGCTGGTAACTAATTGTTTGACTTTTCGTTATCGAATAAAGGCTTATCGATTGCCCGTCCGTATGAATGCAATTTATTTTCACATCCTTAAGGCTAGGAACACGAAACCGTTTTAATAAGTATTAATATTGAAGAAGGCTAGAAATCGTTAAAAATCGATAATTTAAAATCGATAAGTCCACATATCTCGCTCAATTCCTCAAAATAATTTAAAGATTGAAATTTGTGTATTTCAATGAATGAAACAATAGTGAGTATAAAAACTAATGCTAAATGCCGCTTCTCTCTCTCTTTTTAATGATGAGGATTTTAATCGATTGTACGTTTATCGTACAATCTCGGAATGAAATATGTTTTAGTTGTTGCCAGTCCTATGATATTTCTAAGGTGTAAAAGCGCTTTCATGTTGCACAGCGAACCCAATTTAATAGTTTCCGTTGCCAATAATGTGATTTTGAGTTCGAGAAAAATCGATAGACCGTTATTTTTGCACTCTGTCCAAAAACAGTGCCCCGATAACCAATAAATGCACAGGACAATTCCATTAGCCAAATCCTTCAACGTTCGCATCACACTCAATTAGCTCAAAACAGTGCTACCAAAAAGAAAACGATATACATACATTTATATATATGTATATATACATATATATATATATATATATATATGTATATATAAGTCAGACAATTTGGTGCCTGGCGGTCACCTGAGCCAAATCGGCAAATAGCGAACTGTGACACCGACCACTTGACCGTTTGCCTATAGAGGGATAGGAAATGGTCTCGGGGAAGGGAGAGGGAGAGGGAGAGGGAGATGGGATAGGGAGAGGGAGAGGGAGGGGATCGTAACCCAATTCAGTTCAAAAGCCAGCAGCACAGAGTAAAGCGAATGTCAAAATCAAATAAGAATCGAAAATCCGTTGCCTAGCAGAGAAAATGACCCTCTTCCATGCCCCATGCCCCATGCCCCATGCCCCATGCCACACTGTGCACAGGAATCGAATAATTTGATTTGGCTAAAGTTGGATAATTGAAGAGCTTCGATGATGCCATCGAAATAGTGCTTAGGCTAAGAAAAATCAATTAGTGGAAAATGCATTTGTACTGTGATAATAACTTGGTTGAAACGCCAGGACAATCGACGTGGCAGAATGATGTTGAATGTTGCAAGTTGAATGTTGAAAGTTGAATGTTGAAGGTTGAAAGTTGAATGTTGGCAGCGCACTTTTCGAGTGAAGCATTAAATAAATCAAAAAATGATTTCACATTTCACCGGCGCCTGCGCCTCCTCTGGCCATGCTGTAAAATGTAATTAAAACTGCTTTTAGCAACTTCAATTAGAAGTACAGTACACACACACACACAACACACACACACACAACACACACACACACACACACACTGGTGCAGGCAGAGGCAACAAAGTTGCCGGCAAAAATGTTGTTGCAGGCACTTTTCACAAAATTAATTTAAATTCGTGTGCGAGTGTGTGAGTGTGCGTGTGTGTGTTGTGTGTGTTGTGTGTCAAAGCAATCACTTGTCTTACTTACCTGCATTCCCAACACACACACACACACACACACACACACACACACACACACAAGAAATAGAAGAAGAAGCATTTTTCGAATTTTAGCTGTCGCACAAGTTTGAGACAAAGTTTTAGCTTTCAAGTTGTTTCCGTAAGAGTTTTGCAGTTTTGCTGTAATATGCTTTTGGCCTTGGCTTCATGCATGCAGCACCAATACAAGTGCGTATCTGTGTGTGTGTGTGTGTGTGTGTGTGTGTTCGATGATACTACAAAAAAAGGAAGTGCTCAGTTTTATGGCTAATGCCAGAGGCATGTTGAAAACGTCTCAGAAAAAAGCAACCTACGCAATTGCAAGCTGTCTGTCTGTCTCTTTCTCTCTCTCTCTCTCTCCCTCACTCTTTCTCTGTGTATTTGTGTCTTGCTGAGTCATCAAGTGGCAACGCAAACATTTACAACAACGACAAAAATGCTTTGACACTCGAAATTGAGCCGCAACACAAAAAAAACAACAACAGCAACAAAAAAACACAAATTAAATGCCAAAAAGCGTAAAATGCACAAAAGGCAAAAAACGTAGAAAGCTCATAAATAATAGTCGCATCGTCTGCGTGTGTGTGTGTGCGAGTGTGTGTGTGCGAGTGTGTGTGTGTGTGTGTGTGGGTGTGATTAGGTGTGTTTGTTTTTGTATTTGTCGAAAACTTTCAACTTTGACTTACTTAAAGGCGCCTCCAGCAACACACACACATTATTCGGCACTCTAAATCCTCCCCATCCCCCATCCCTCATCCCCCACTCCCACTCCCCTTGCGAAAAACACCCCTTCCACTTGTCCCATTTCTGGCCATTTTGTTTGGCTATTTTTCACTATTTGTCTTGCATTCGCTACGTGTTGTTTTCATGCCTGTCCGCATTTAACATGCACAACATAATTTCCCTTCGTTTCCATTTTTCTTTTTTTCTTCTTTTTTTATATATTTTTTTCCTTAGTCCTTTGTTGTTGTTGTTGTTGTGTTCTTTGCATACATTTATTTTGTGTGGCAAGCAGCGACCCACGCGCCACTCGTTTCTCCAGCGACTTTGGCAAACAATAAATTTTGGTCTCGTTTCTTCAAAATTGTATACATTTTTCATAGCCGTAAGAAGGTTATTAAATTGTTGTCACCAGCTGTGGAACGACTCCTCCACTCGCTTTGAGAAAACATCCAAATTTGTTTATTTATCTAATATTTTTATGCGTCAAATTAAATGTAAAGTTGTGTTAAAAAATATATGATTTTATTTAAATAAATACTATTTAGGGTGCATTTTAAGATTTAAATTACGGATACATCAACTGCAAGGGTATTTTATTTTCGGCATCTCAAATATAAATATATATATATATATATATATGTATATATATATATATATATATATGTATATATGTATATATATATGTATATATGTACATTTGTCGCGCTCGCATTAAAAATGTATTTGTCTGTGGCTCTGCGTTTCGGCTGCTGTCTGAAATGCGAAATGAGAAAATGGAAAAATGTGGAAATGGGGAAATTGGGGAAGTTAGAAAAAAAAAACTTATTACGTGTGTTATTATAACGCAATTTCTTTTGTGTTACTTTTGGTTCACGCTTTGTTTTGAAACGTTTTCAACTTTTGTGCTCTCAAGTGTCGCCGGTCGCGTCCCCCTCGCCCTCGTCTTCGTCTTCGTCCTCGTCCAGTTGCGAAATTAAAATATCATAAATTCGAGTTAATTACGGTCGAGTAAACATTAACATAATTGTGTTTCTGCCCGTTGCTACAGCCACAGCCACAGCCACTGCCAGGGCCACTACCAGTGCCACTGCCACTGCCACTGCCACTACCACTGTCACTGCCACTGCCACTGCCACAGTCGCATTATAAGTAACATGAACTTATTGTCCGGTTTGCTTTGCTGCCTTCATTTATTCACTTTGGTGAAATTTCTCATTCATTTGGTGTCCTTCTGTCCTTCTGTCCGTCTGTCCTTCCGTCCGCCTGTTTGCAAGTCCACAAATACTTACAGTTCGCCGGATCAAGTACAAATTGATTGCTTTACAATTCGTTTCAAACGGGGCAACTATTTAAATAAATTACATACGCGGCACATAGCCAAAAGCCACAAATTTGTCATTTGGATTTGATGCTTAGTTGAGGCAACTTTCTGGCAACTTTCGCCCCCCGCCCACAAAAAACAAGCAACAAACAAACAAGTTTTCCTTAAGCGAACTGAGCTTATTTGATATCATCTCTGGAACAGTTTTGCTTACAAACATAAATCGACGTAGATTTTCGAGAATCACTATTCTAAGTATACGAGGAAAAAAAACATAAAATTAGTTCTTCAGAAATTTATTTCTTAATAATAGAAAATATTAAAAAAAAAGTTTAAATGAAACTGTTATATACAAAAAAAAAAAGAAAATATTTTCTAAAATTTAAAAATAAGTCATGAAACTCGTTCTCTGAACTGCAATATCAGAGTTTAGTTGTTATATGGGAAATCATATGAAGGATAGCGAATTCGAATAACCACAAATTTTTAAGTTTTTTTTTTAAATCAATTGTTAAATTTAAAATTAAAATTAAACTACCAATGTTTTTTTTTTAATAATATTAGCCGCAAAAATATATTCAGAAATATACTTGCAGAAAAATAAGGTGAATTAAAGAATGTTGTTTTTTTTTGGTTGTTTTTGTTTTTTAAATTCAGGCCAATTTGCATAGCTTATTAAATTGTGTGAGCAGCATTTGGATATGTTTGGTTCGCTTCCTTGGGAGCTGCTAACCCATCCAAGCTCTGCTCGAACTACAAAGCAGTGTTCGCGGTGGCGTGTGTGGGTGGCAGGCCACGCCCACCTGATTTGATTACATTGTTGCGACCTCGCGACAGCAACTGGGCGCAGGGGCGTGGCAAGCTGCCTTCCTGTGCGGCTGCACACACACACACACACACACACATTTACAATTTACAATTTACAATTTACAATATGCTTGTCCACCGCAGACCTTTGAAATTGCAATTGCCGTTGATTTTAGCTTTTGCTTTGGACGGGTGTCCGCCCCGTTGCAACATCCGCTTCCGTTTCCGTTCCGTTCCGTTGCGTTGCGTTGCATGGTGCCTACCTCAAATTGTTTGTGTGTGTGTGGGTGTCCAGCGTTTAATTTCGATTTGGATTGCAGCCCGCCAATGAGTCAGTCGTCTGTTTGCGCCCTGTTTGCAACTGCCACAACAGCAAATTGTTGCCAACTCATTTCCGTTGATTGGCAACTTTCGATCGCTCACAAGTCCATCATTTTCACTGGCTTCTTCCAACTGCACTCAGCTGTAATGTGAAAATATCCTATGGCTGCCACTTGCCAATTGCTGCCGTTTCCTTATGGGTTTTTGGTTACAAAGGATGCGCCAAAGTCCTTATTACGACATCCCTACAAACTACAAGGCGAAATATGATAAAAAAAAAATTCATCATTAAATTGTCATTTTTCAATTCGAAAGCGACTTCTTTTTTAGCTTGATAAACTTGATATTTTTTTGATGTGCTTATTTTGCAGCATGACAAACTTGAAATATCTAATTTTTTATTTGGCGTAAATAAAGTCTGTAGTTACAGTTATAATTATGTTTCTGATATAACTTTAAAATTTTTAATGAAATTTGTAACAAAAAAGCAACAAAAAAAACTATAATAATAAAAAACTGCTGTGAATTATTAGTTTACTCGGAAAAGGGCTGACGTATTACAAACTGTGCGCCTCTTGCTAACTTAATTACTTTTGAAATAGTTGAGTGCACACACACACACACACACACACACACACACACACAAACACACACAGGCACATGAATAATGGCAGTTGGTGTGCGGATGGATGGATGAACTGACAAGCGAGCCAGGGCTGCCTGACTAACTGCCAGGGATAGAGAAACGGGGTGAGGGGACGACGTTGTCTCGTTTCGGTGTCCTGTTCCTAGTGAAGTTCACCCATGCTCCGGGCGCAGGCAATTATTATACATATCTTGTTTGGGGCAAGAAGCGGAGGCAAAAAGCCTTCACTAATGCAGTTACCTCACCTTCCTCAAATGCATTTTGATAATAGAGTTTGGATAGACAGCGACCCGCTCCCGCTTCCGCTCCCGCACCCGCTCCCGCACCCGCTCCCGCACCCGGCCCCAAGCGTTGTTGGCCAACTCAATTTACGTGTTGTCATTATTATAACAAAATGAAAACAAAGACAGAAAATAAATGGGAATATTGCAGACAGTAAACTCGATACTGAGGCATGTGGCATATATATAACAGATTGACAGCAACACAATTATGATGAGGATGCTGATGAAATCACAGGGATCAGTGACTACAGATTAAGGATGCAAATTCAGTTTACAAAACTTTGTTTCCATTTTGTCATCTTTGAAAAGAGTTGCCTCAAAATGATTAATTGAAACAAGCGTCAATCATTTTATTTGATATCCATAGAAAATAAAAAAAAATTCTATTTTAACGTGAATTAATTGACAAAAAGTTGCTGTGCCACATTATGAGAAATTTAGTGAACGTCAGTGAATGTACATCTATATATATATATATATATATATATATATTTGAAAAGTGACAAGAGCTGTGCTCATGTCTGTTGTTCGGTGTACGAGCATTATTTGGCCAAGACAATGGCTTAGAGCCATGTTTGTCCGTGCTTTGAAAGCCTTTCGCTGTCGAATAATGCAGTAAGCGAATCGAATGAATGCAGCAGCAGCAATATATGAATAGAACCCGAATACCAGTGAATACCAGGCTTGTATTCAATGCAGATTTAGTTGCGCTGCTGTCAAACAATGGCAGCAACTGATGGAAATTGCAGCATCGATAACAATTACGGAGACAGATGAATGTGGACTGATGGAAACTCTATTAATCTGCATGTTAAGTGCCACAGTTGTGTGTGTGTGTGTGTGTGTGTGTGGGTGTGTGTGTGTGTGTGTGTGTGTTGCAACAGATACATTGAAAACAATGGCCAAATGACTGAGCGAGTTGAAGTGCATTTGTGGAGTAGGAGTCCCGTCTTAAAGATGAAGATGTTCTCAAGTTACTCAAGAGATCCAAATCAAAGCCAAATCATTTAATCAATCCATCAATTGATGGCATTTTCCTTAGCTGCCGCTGCGCCATGCATAATTCAACTGGCCATTCATCAAACAGCCAACAGCCAACAGCCAACTGCCAATGGCAACTGTAATGAACCATTTAAGGCATCGTTGAGGTTTAGATGCCGTCAACAGACATATTTGTGCTTCGTCCAACCCCGGCTAATGAGTTCAGTTGTCTCACTTGATTGCCACATGTGGCTCACGCTGCTGTTGGCCACTCATCATCATCATTTTTTATCGCTCAAACACGCCCTCTGCGTGGCAAGTAAGAGCTGTAAAAGCTGGGCGGCAAGTCTCACTTGCACAATGTGTCCTTTGATTAATGTCCTGTTGTCTATGCGACGAGTCCTCCCCATGCCACAAATCACAAATCACGCATACGCACCGTAACGCTGCAATAAATGGTGCACAATGAGTGCAACGCACTTGCCTCAAATAGAAAAACAATTTCCCTGCAATCAACTTTGACGATCACATCAAAATCCAAATTGAATTCAAATTGCATTTTTCTTGGATATGAACGGGAAAATGCAAATCATTTGAATAAACACTTGAGTATTCAATATAAATATTCAATAAGAAACAAGTCACCAGTGCTTTTTGTTGCAACATTAGTTGCATGTAAATGTATTAAATTTAATATTTTTAAATGAAAAACTGAACCTGCTGAAGCTTAATCAATTACTTGCTGTTGGCCAAGCAGCTTAAGCAACACACACACACACACACACACACACACACACATACACACAACTGACAGCTGCATGTTGCCACCGCTTGAGTGGTTGAGTGTTTGCAGCAAGCGTTGCATGAATGTTTGCGTTTGGCAATGTGCGGCCTGCTGCACTGAATGTGAATCTATTTGATTTCAACACACACAAACACACACTATATATTTCTTATATAGTATATACTATACAGATATATATATATATATATATATATATATATATATATATATACAATCATGAAATGAACTTATCCATTTGTGCATTTGCGTTTATTTACAGGGTGCCTCGCCGCGCTGGGAGCCACAGATAGCCGTACTCTGTGAAGCCGGACAAATCTATCAGCCGCAATATCTATCGGAGGAGGGTCGCTGGGTCACGGATCTCAGCAAGAAGACAACGGGTGCCACATGTTTGCGTGATAAAATGGATTTGCTTGATTACTGCAAGAAGGTACGTAAGGAGTGAATATCTCTCTGTGTGTGTGTGTGTATGTGTGTGTGTGTGTGTGTGTGTGTGTGTGTGTGTGTTTGAGTGTGTTTAAATGGTGTGTTGCTGATTGCATTGAAGCCGCATGAAAATTGCTATTTGCATTCACTATTCCATTTACTTTGCATATGAAAAGTGCACAGAGATTTTGCATGTGCCACACACACATGAGGCATCATTTCGAAATGGAATTTTATGGCTAGGCTGACGCCAAGTGGCTAACCGCAAGCAGCATCAGCAGCAGCAGCAACAGCAGCAGCATCAGTAGCAACAGAGGTGGTTGCCAGGCAATGCCTGATGCAAAGATCTTCCACAGCTTTCCACGTGCCACGTTTCCACTCAAAATGCATGCAGCAACATGAAAGGCAATAAATCAAAAGGACCAACCAACAACGGTTTGAGGAGTGGGGGGGGGGGGTGGTGCTTGGGGAGGGTGTTGCAAAGTAAATGCTTTAGTTGAGTGGGTGTGGCATCAACAATTTAATTTGCGCTGCGCTGAAAGCGTTTACATTGAGACAACATTAAACGACACTTAATTAATTTTCCATTAATTTTCGCTTTTTGCTTTTCGCTTTTTGCATTCACTCCTGTTCCCCCCCAATACTCTTATCCCAACCCCCAACTGTACCCACATTTCCATAACATATGGCAGCTGTATGGCTACACACACACACACACACACACACACACACACACACACACACGCACACACACATGAAGCATACGTTGTGTGTGCGAGGAAGCGACGCCATCATAAATTGGCATGCCGTTGCCAATGACGACAGCCTTTGGCTTTTTAATTAAATTCCTTTGGCTCACAACTAATGTACAGATATTGTATGTATGTGTATGTGTGTGTGTGTGTGTGTGTGCATCATGGAACAGGGGTCGAGAACAGTCGACCATTAAAGGAGCCACTGCACTCCGTCGAGCACCGAGCACCGAGCAGTGCACAAAGCTCTTGTGCACATTTATCTTCTCTTTTGTTTCTTTATATACATATATATATATATATATATACATATGTATATATCTATATATATAGATATATATATTGTTGCTTTTGTTATGGCAAAGCCAGTGTTAAGTGAAATGTGACAGCAAATGAAATCAAGGAGCAGACGACAGACAGCAAACTGTCTCAGCAACAATTTCAATTTCAATTTAAATTGAATTTGAATTTGAATTTTTCTATAACCTGGATTTGGATTCCAAGGAAGATTCCTTAAAAAAAAAAAACGGATAACTATTTCAATATAAGGTGTAGCTCTTAGTTTGCTATAATTATCAATCCTATAAAATCCATGTTAAGGTCTAAAGGACAAGCTGCTTTAAGCCAAACACGGATATCGTTAAAAATCGCACAACTATTTAAATTTAAAGTGTAGCTCTTAGTTTGCTGTTATCTTTCCGCTGATATTGCTATAATTATCAATCCTAAAATCCTGTATAAAATCCATGTTAAGGTCTAAAGGACAAGCTGCTTTAAGCCAAACACGGCTTTGTAGGCTGCTAATGAGCCTTGCGGCCTGTCAAAACTGTCCCATTTGATTTCGACACGCAAATTTGTAGGGACCTGCTGCTGTTGCTGTCATTTTACCACAACATAAATCAAATTCCACACACACACACACACACACACACACACACACATACACACACACACAAATATACATCGTGTGGCAAATATTTTATTGGCTCTACATTTGCATTTTATTTTTGCTGGAAAAGCTTTTCAGCCATGCTGCAATTTACGTTGTATACGATTATTTTTTGTTTTTTTTTTGTTTTTTTTTTTTTTTGAATATATTTTTGGAGCGTGTTTTCCTTCTTGTCAATGTTTGCCATATTTTATAATTATGTTAATTTATTTATAACGCTTAATTTATGTGGGCATGTTTTTGATGACATCGCCAACAACAAATTGTAATAAAATGCAGATGACTCGTAAAAATAATAATGATATCAAACTTGTTGTTGGCCAAAACAGAGCACCCTCAATGCCACAAAAATACGAGTTTCTCTTCTAAGCTGATTTATTTATAAATACGCGAATAGTTGACGCTTTTTTTATTACTACATTATTTTGGTAAGCTTCGAATGAAACATTTTTAATTGCTGACTAATCAAGTGAGATTAAATATATTCAATATTGGGGTCCTCAAGAGCTCAAGAGAAAAGCTGAAAAGAACACATTCAATTCAAAGTAATTGTAAAAGATTAGTTCTTATAGCAACTGTACCATGTATGATGAATACATGCTGATGCTGTGAATGAAAAATAAAAATAAATAAAAATAAAAAATAAAATAAATAAATACATAAAAAAAAACAAGCAAACAAATTGATGTTTTATGTGCGTTCAGCAACAGGAATCGATGTTTTTGACTACTGTGCAGATTACTGAAGTAGCTGCAAAATACGCATATCCACAGCAACATGGAGAATTGAGGACAAACTGCCAGAGCCAAACCATAAGCCGTAAACCAATGCGGAGCAGCTCCTTGCTCCTGCTCCCCTTTGGCATGTTGGTGTTGCTCCTGCTCCTGCTGCTGTTGCTGCTGCTGCTGCTGCTGTTGCTGCTGTTGCTGCTGTTGCTGCTGCTGCTGCTGCTGCTGTTGCTGTTTTTGATGTTTCGCGTACACGCAATTTTCAGTCTCTTCATTTTGTTTGGATTTGGCTCTCTGGCTATAGCCTCAATAGCCTTGAACTGTGCCGCTAACGAATGTCCAACAAAAAAAAATTGTGAAAAACAAAATTTAACCAAGCATGTTGTAGTCGAGAGTGCTCGACGTGAAAATGCCCTGAATGAAAAAAATGCTAGCTGAACCAGCTTGATATCATTTTTTCTGCTTTTTTTTTCAATTTTTTGTTTGTTTTTTGTTTGTTTTTTGTTTGAAGTACAAGCAAAGCCTTGTGCATGGTTAGTCTTTCATAGGAATCACATATATGCACTTAATATTTGTATCGGAATACGAGAGGATTTCATGTGTTTTTCAACAGAATTTTTCAAATTGATGAAGATCGCAGATAGCAATGAAAGAATGCATTTAATCAATTTATAAACTGATTTCTGCCTGATTTTGACAATATTTTCTTGTTGAACTGCACATGGAATGCAGGGTATATGAAAAAGATGAATCAAAACCGAGCAACGGTCGCCATTAATGTCAAGCTGTGTGCAAAAAGCTAAATTGATGTTGCGACGAGGTGGCAAGTAAATTGCATGTGTATGTGTGTGTGTGTGTGTGTGTGCACTTTTTTCATAAACATTTGCTCGCTTCTTAATTTGGCTATTTTTGTGCACACTACGGCGAGAAAGTTGCGTTCACTTAATTTTCGCACACACACACACACACACACACAGAGACCAAATTCCATCGTGCCGCATTCAGTTGCGCCACGCTTAACTCCATTTCATTCGTATTCGTATTTGGCTTGGCCAAAATAAATCAAGCCGCACAAAAGTATGCTACGCTTTTTGTTTATTTCAAATATTTAACAAATTAAATGTTAATGACTTTTCGCAAAAAGAAATTAATTAAAAGTATAAAATATTTTAGCCTTTGTAGCTGGTCGCACTGAAATCCTCCACTTTTGGCTTGCACTTTTTTTTGGCTTGCAGCCAAATATATTCATTTATGTTTTCGCATTTTTAAATGTGTTTTTTTTTCTTTAGTTTTTTTTTTGCTTTTGTTTGCAGTAGAAATGAAAATTAATTAATTCGCATCTGCTTTTACGCTTCGTGGAAGGATGTGTCACTGCATGGATACAGGATACTGGCGGGTTGGGGGGTGATAATTGCTTAGTAGAAATGGTGTCCGGTTTCCAAAAAATAATAATAAAAAAAAAAAAAAAAAATGTTTGCTGTTGTGCAAATGTTACTTGATATTTTGGATGTTGCTGCATTTCGTGTTCTTCGGTTTTAGTAATGAGTTTAATTACATATTTGTAGGGGTTGCTTTGTGGGGGTTGCTGCTGTTGCCTCATTTGTACTCATTTGCATGGAACAAGCATTGATTTTTGTCTATTTTGTGAACAATTTGTACAAATGTACAAATGTCCTGTCCTGTTCTGTTCTGTCCTGACCATTTCTGTCCGTCCGTTACTGGTTGTCCTACACGCATTGATACAATATTTATTTTAATTTGCATTAATTAATTATGAACATTGGCCATTTTCTCGGAGCGCATTTAATTTATTCAAAAGTGTAAAATACAGTTCATTGCACATTTTCTTAATGCAAATTTCATTTCCCAGGCATTTTCTTGCATACGTTTTTATATTCAATTAACTTCAACTGACTTTTTACGGCTAATGTACTCGATTGCTTAAAGTGATTAAGTCATAAATATATATTTTCATTAAAATTGCCATTCAATTGACTATTAATGTGAAAATATTTATTAAAAGTCGTGGAGTTGCTTAATCATATGATAAAAGCAGTTTCATTGTTGATTTCACATCTGATTCAATTAAACAGCATCAATTTAAGTGAACAAATTAAAGGATCTCTCTTTGTTGCATGCAACATTTTCCTTTATATATATATATATAGAGTTTTGCTATAGAAAGTCAAAGGATCAGGTTTTCCCTGGCTTTCCATCAATATTCAATTTCACTCACTATTTCAATTACTGTTTGTTAAATTGAATATCAATATTTGCATATATGTATGTAAATCGAAAGCAAGTGCAGATATTGAAGGAAACCGTTATTGGTGCTTATTCAAAGTTTACTTGCTAATGACCTAATAGATATAGAATCCTGATGCGCAGACACATTCCAAATAGATACGACGCCTGGTTTGGTTCATTGTTGTATTCAATTACAATTTCTTCCTAATTAACGACATGAATGCGGTCGCGTCTCCCTCGCCCCCAAATGCTATTCAGTTAATGAGATTTTGTGGCAAATGAGCTTACAAATGTGGGAGGTGGAGGGGGGAGGGGGCAGGGAATTCCATTTTCCATTTCCATAGCGACTGATTGTCCAGCTAACTGGCTCGTTTTGGCCTTTTACTCCTTCCCGCAGCTGAGACAGTCTAATGCAGCTAATTGAATTTAGATGCGATTTATGTTTCTGAATGCAATTAAGTCCTTTTAATGGCAGACATACACATATATATATATAAACATACACACACACACACACAACTAAATTGTTGATTCGTATCTTTTTGTATATTCTTTGGATTTTTGGCTTTGTGGTTATTGCCAAATTCGCTGCGAACTGAAATCAAATTTACGATCTGCCCGTTTAATGCTCATTGCCAAGTTGAGAGTCGGTACCAAATCGGATCAATTAAATGTTTAACTGGATAGTGCTTAACGCTTCAGCTGTCGGTTGTTGGCCCAAAGCTCAAGGCCAAGCAAATCGTGTCATTTGGCAGCAATCTCGAGTCGTAAAAGAGCTGCTTAATTGCCCCAAATTGTGTAAGTGCAGCGGCAGCCTGTATATGCAACATGCCAGTCAAATGACGCAAATAGAATTGGGCTAAAGATTAAGTTAACAGCCGAACTGAGTTAAGTAGTTGACAGGTGTCCAATATAAATTAAAACTGCCAAAGTTCTTAGCATACCCTGTTTTTTTTTTTTAGTGTAGTGTAGTGTGTTTCTGCAGCTGACAAATTGAAAAGTAATCAATTCGATGTGTGTTAAAAAAAAAATATGCCTGATTTCAATTTCAACTGTAAGCTGTCAACTCAATTATAAATTATTATTGGCTGTTAATTGAGTTAAACACAATAAATGCAACTAACCCGATTACAGCCCAGCACCTGGATTTGGCTGGATAAACAATTTATAATTGCTTAATGACTTAGTGTTTGGCTAATTGAATGGTTGAGTGCTTTTGCATTTGATACGCTAATTATGAATGCATTCGAAGCAAACTGAGTGTTAATCAATAAAAGCAGAATTTTGAATATATCTTTTATATAGACAAGTGTTCACTTGATATATGCAACACATACACATATATTTATATTGATATTGCCTAATGCCACTTGTATTTAACACTCGACTCAAGTTACCTGCTTTTTGTTGACTATCTTCACTCGTTGTGGAAGGACACAAATTTCATGTTGTTGTTGTTGTTGTTGTTGCAGCTTGTCTATCAATATTTATGAAATGTTTATAATTAAATGCCGCATGGTCATTGAAATTCAGTGAACAGGCAAAAAGTAGTTTAGTCAGCAGCCAATGAGCCATTCAAACATACACATGTGTGTGTGTGTGTGTGTGTGTGTGTGTGTGTGTGTGTGTGTGTGTGTGTGTGTGTGTGTGTGTGTGTGTGTAAGCTTAAAGCTAAATATAGTTGCATTAGTTGGCTTAGATAGTTATGTAGGTTGATGGGGAGACAGATACAAACATGTATGTACAGCCCAACCTCAGCAAACAAGAATGCTCCTAAAATGTTTGCAAAATAGCAAAGTGTAAAATATTATGGGTACTCTCGCCCCTCGATAAAATAGGGGGACTACTGCTGCTGCTGCTGCTGATGTTCTCCATCGAGCGCGATACAATTGTGCAGCAACCCAGTCTTAATTCAATTGTTTGTACCGCTGCCGGCGGGGCATTTAGGTCTAAATGCTGGCTAACACATAATATCCATTAGAGGTGATGTATTGCAGGCAAAACACACACATACACACACATGTGCATATAGTGTGTGGCAGAGTGTCGAGAGGCAGGATGTGTACACTCCGTTTTTATGGTATCTGCATTCTGTAACAGGTTTATTAAAGCCAAAAACAGTTGGAGAGCAACTGCCATTTCAACACTTTACTTGATTATGGCCACCTTAAATCAAAGTTGATCGAATTATTAGTCGGGGATTATATCGGAAAATTATAGCGGAAAATTATAGCAGAAAATTATAGCAAAAAAAAAAAAAAAGCAAAAATAGTGCCGCAAAAGTGGAAGATGGCAACAAATATTTGTATGCAAAATTGTAAAGAATCTTGCGAATAATTGGCCATCTTTTGAATATTTTATTTATTTATTAATTTATTATAATTATTTTATTTATTTATATAAATAATGGCTAAAATTCTTCTTAATAATCTTATAAATCTTATAAATATTTTAGTATTTTTTAATTTATTTATAATTTTAATTTTATTTTAATATAATTTAATTCAAATTTTTTTATTTTTGTATTTTTGGTGTCGGCTGATTTTGACAATAAATAAATAAATAAATTAATAAATATACCTGCCACATATAGTTATGTATGTATAATATAAAATAATGAACAGTTATTTTCTCGCTATAAATACTTAACAAAACTAGATGAAAATGCTGACAATGTAGGTTTTTCCTATAGATTAAAGGGCGTTTTCATACCTGGAAAATAAAGCAGTGTTTTTGTTGGCTTTTTGTGTGCGTTTTTTTTTTTTTTTTTTTGGCATGCCACATGACGTATACACATTGTCGGAAGAGTGACTGATAAAAAGTGCCACCAAATGTGGTGCCTGACCAACTGCGCATGTTTAATTGAGCTTTAAACAACGTTCACTCGCAGATACCAAAAAAAAAAAACAAAAAATAAGCCTGCAAATGGTGTGAGAAAGGGAAGGCAACTTGTAATGTGTTTGCTTAGCCCATTTGACAGAAATGACTTTGTGACACAAAAGTTTGAGCCACGTTGGTCCCGGCCAGGCCACAAAAGCAGCAAACAACAAATGGAACAAACAACCCAACAACCCAACATACATATAACATATAACCTTTACACCCGTATTGTTTTTCATGTGTGTGTGTGTGTGTGCGAGTGTGTGTGTGCGAGTGTGTGTGTGCGTGTGTGTGTGCGTGTGTGCGTGTGTGTGTGTCTAAATGAGACGTGTGAGAGCATAGAAGAAATTATTTTTACAATTTCAATGCCAACGCGTTGAGGCCCAAACACGCGCAAAGGCCGAGTGCCTCTGCCACTGCCTCTGTCTGTGGCACGATGCGCAGTGGGGCAGTTAGAAAACAGTGTGTGGATAGATGGGGGTGCAGCGGTCACTAGGTGGCCACAGGGCTTTTGTGGGTGGACTTACTGTTGGCATGAGTAGCCCGAGCCGTAGCCAAAGCCGTACCCGTAACCGTACCCGTACCCGTAGCCGTAGCCGTAGCCGTAACCACAACTGTAACTGGAACTAACTAACGTCAGCGTTGACTTAACTAAAAATATTTATGCGACGCCTGTTCAACTTGCGTCAATCCGAGCTATGTGGGGCATGGGGCATGTGAGATTGGGGATTGGGAGTGGCTTTAGCGGTAAAACTTAAATTACAACAAGCTCAGCGGAGTGTGCAAACAAATGCCGTTGGGGTCGGGGCACACACACCCCAGCGGACTTTAAGCCAAGTTTGCGAGTTCTAAAAAAAACACACACAAAAAAAAAAAAAATAAAAAATAAAAAAAATAAAAATGAAAAAGAAAAAAATGAAAAAGGAAAATGCTAATAGAAAGTTTCCACAAAGTTATTTGGCAGAGCACGCACAATATATGTGCGCGCAACACACAGCTAGGTGGGTGGCAGGGGGAGGGGGCGGGGGCGGGGCGCGGTGGCGGTGCGATGTGGCCTCGCGTCAATGCCGCATTAAAAAATCATTTTCAATAACGTGCGCGGCTGCAGCAATTCACACACACACACCATACACACACACACACACACACACCATACTCACACCCATACACACACCTACACACACACACCCACCCACCCACACGCACTGAGGCAACGCAAACACAAGTCGATTGGTTGCATTTAGCTGGCATTCCCAAGCACTTGGGGCGTGCCCCGATTGCATTCGGAATCACTGCCCCACAGAGCACAAGCTGCAGCTGTCAGCTGCTGCCTCTGACTGAATGACAGAAATGAAGGCGTGGCCAATTTGCGCCCTACTCGATGCAATCATTTTTGACAACAAATTGAATGTGTGTCGAACCCGATAAAAGCCAACAAAAGCCTGTCCAGCAAAATGCCAACACGACCTGCAACAAAACTAATAACAAAAAATGTGGAGGAAAATTGAAGGAAGCCTATTTTGAATGCAACTCGAGTAAAGCTTAAGTTTTCCTGATGTTCAGATTTACATTGATCAGAATATTATTGATAGATTGATGAAATACAAATTGTGAGAATTAATTGAATGATTTGAAGCGTTTCGAGTACTCTGTAATGATTACAATAGACTATATCATGTAATCAATTCAGAGTCAGCGATTTCTGTAATTATAAACTAAATTTTTAATTTAATTTTTAATTTTTAATTCGTGAATAACTTTTCCCATGCTTAATTCTTACTAATTTTTTATTTGGTTAATTGGGTTTTTTCTGGGTTTTCAAGCAACAAATGTTGGACCATTTTGTATTTAAACACCCCCAGAAGTCTTAAAAATATTTCTTATTTTTGAATTTACTTAAAATTTTATTTTAAATTTAATTTAATTGACAAATTCCTACTAATTCTTTTTATTTAGTCTGATTGGGTTTTTTCTGGGTTTTCAAACAACAAATATTGCAATTTTGCAATTTAATCAACCCCAGTCTTAAAAATATTTCATATTTATTAATTTATATAACATTTAAAAATTTATTTTAACTTTAATTTAATTAAATTATTTACACTTTGTATTTTTGTGTCGACTGGCATTAAAAAATTAATTAAACAAATAAACAAATAGAGCAGTGAATTTAATTGATTATTATAAAAAGTGCATTTCAATTATGCATAACATATATATATATATATATAGATATTTATAATATACATATATATATAATATACATACGCATACTTGCCCCACATACTCGTATGGGTGTGGGTTTAACTTGCCGCACTTTTAACGATGCTACCAGTTAAATAATACAATCAACAAAACGTGGCCTTCAACGCTGTTGTTGTTGTTGCTGTTGTTGTTGCTGTTGTTGTTGCTGTTGTTGTTGCTGTTGTTGTTGCTGCTGTTGTTGTTGTTGTTGTTGTTGCTGATAAGGTTGACAACAAAGGCAACCGTTTTGTGTTCAATATGTGAGATGGCATCTTGTTGTTAATGTTTTGTTTATTGTTATTCTCGTATTGAAGCTTGTCTAATTGCAATCCTCAAGGATAAGCGCATGTTCAGTTAACAATAGAAAAACACTCGCGTCCTGTGCGCATTTCTCTGTATGTGTGTGTTTGTGTGTGTGTGTGTGTTACAATAGCAAAAATGTCAAGTTTAATTGTTTGTCTGTCATTAGCGCACACACACACATACACACACCCATACACACACACACACACACACACACACAGCCACAAACTCATGGGAGCCGCGCTTGTGTTTTGTTTGTTTTTTGCTTCTTTTTTTTTCTGCTAATTTTATACAATTAAATTTGCTTTTCATTTTAGCCACACATGCATGTGTGCTTGCGTGTGTGTGTGTGTGTGTGTGTGAGTGTGTGTGTGTGCCAGCGCTTAAACAAAAGAATCAAATTCTGTTACAATAAGTTGCGGTGCGTGTGTATTTGTGGCAAGCTCTCTCGAGCGAAGCTTTTAAACAGCCTCACGCTCGGTTGAATATGTTTTGATTAAGCCAAGTAGAACGAACACATTTTAGTCAGGCCAAGCCGCAACGAGCCAAACAGCATAGGCCCAGACGAGACGAGACGAGACGAGACGAGATGAGCCGCATGGGGTTGCCGCCACTGGGTCGGGCCGGATCGGTTCGGTCGGTTGGGGTACGTCCGACTCGTGGCTGCTGTTTGCTGTACTCAGGGCACCCAAGAGCCCAGCCAGTGCCCCAAAGCTTTCTATCTCAGTTGCACTCGTTGTTGCTCTCTCTCTCTCTCTTTCGCTCTCTCTCTCTCTCTCGGTCTTTCACACTTTTCTTCCTTCTCTTTCGCACGTTTGCGTGTGAAAGTGTTTGTGTGTGTGTTTTGTAAGTGTGCTTATGCTATGTATGTGTGTGTGTGTGTTTGTTTGTGTGTGTGTGTGTGTTTGTGTGTGTGTGTGTTTGTGTGTGTGTGTGTTTGTGTGTGTGCGGTAGGCACGTTTATATACTCCAGCGACCAAACAAATGGCGGACTTACAGTTACTCACAGGCAACAACAACAACAACAACAACAATAACAGCAACTGCCGGTCAGGCAAAGTCTGTCTCTGCGTTTGACGTCGACGTCGTCGTCGTCGTCATCACAGCTGCTGCTGCTGTCGCTGCTGCTGCTGCTGTCGCTGCTGCTGCTGTTGTTGCTGCTGCTGCTGCTGTTGCTGCTGCTGCTGATGATGTGCGTTTTTTATATTTTCCTTGAAATGGCAACTAAGTGGCCAGAAAATGGAAAGGGGTACTCTCTATCCCTCTCTCTCTCTGTCCCTCTATCTCTCTCTTCCTCTCTCTCTCTCTCTCTCTCTCTCTCTCTCTTTCTCTGTCCCTATCACATATCGAGTCGCACGCACAGTGGGGCCACCAATTAAGCAGTTGAGTTCCTACTTTTGATTATCCTGATTGGGCCATTATTTTATTTAATTCGCAGTTGTTATTTCATTCTGCTGTTGGTTCAACAATTATCTAAAACGGTTTCTTTTACCGTTGTTCAGTTCTTTATCTAATTGAGCAAATATATTTTGATATGGAATTTCAAGCAATTTAGCGTTATTTAGAATACTCCAAATTGGCAGTTGAACAAAATATGTGAAAACGGAAAGTATTAAAAATGATTGGAAGTAATAGCATTATTCAAACAATTTATATTTCCACTTAGTATAAGCGGAAAATATATAGAATAGAATATAGTAAATCCAACTAAAAATTAAAAAAAAGTATCTATTTTTAAGCAGTACAAATGAATTCTGTACAAATTTCAAATTGATATTTGTGTGGACACATATTTAATTCAAGTGGTTGCCACTGTGCCATTGTGTGAGTGATTATGCTCTACATTCACACAAACACACCTATACATATTTATATATATATATATATATATATATAGATATGTATATATGTATATGGAATCATGGGCTATGCGTGAGGCCTTGTCGAGTCTGGTTTTATTTAGCAGTGGGTGCCTTTGGGGTTTTCGGTTTTCAGTTTGACTTGACATGCATCAGCATCATTATTTTGTGCTTTTAATGTTTTATTTAGCCCGGTTGCCAACAGCTATACGGCAATACATCTCACACACACACACACACACAAGCACACAAAACGGACGATGAGCCCAACTGGACGTGCTGCAAGGATGGGATGGGGGGGTGGTGGAACGGACTCACTGTCTGGCCGTATGGTTTAGCCTACGTGCCGCTTGTACTCATTGTGTGTGTGTGTGTGTGTGTGTGTGTGTGTGTGTGTGTGTGTGTGTGTGTGTGTGTGTGTGTGTGTGTGCTATTTGCAACGAAGCACTCAAACAACATTTAAAAAGGCCTCATTTTCATGAGTCGTTGGTGCACATACATATATATATATATATATATGTATACACATACATATATATATATATACATATATATATGTTTGTGTGCGTGGCACTCGGCACATAATTGTTTGAAACAAATGTAGTGCACACATACTTAAGTGCTCATCCTTATGAATGTGAATGTGAATGTGAGTGTGGCACGTGTGGCAGTGTGGCAGTGTGTGCGATATTTTATTAGGCCATTCAGTTGGTCAGTCATTTAGCCAGTCAATCAAACCGGGCGGCCAATTAAAGTTTTACTGCTCGCCAAGCAGTGAAACTGAACCTTTATAAATATCTGATGATTTATCCCTTTGCCCCATCTTCGAATGGATGCAATGGATGCTACTATTTAATAGACACACCCACGCACCATGAATATTTATAGATGAGCTGCCACTAAACGATTACGGATGTGGATGCGGATGCGGATGTGGATGTGGATGTGGATATGGATAAAGAAACTGATACGGGCATATGGTTATAGAAGAAGAGGAAGAAAAACACAAACAAAAAATAGGCACGCAAAACGATGGCAAACTAATCAGAACATTTACGGCTCACTCGAGTGTAAAATGTCAACGGATCTAAATGGGTGCTAAATGTGCACATTACGTATGCGGCAAGTGGTGCGCTTTGTGGCAGCCAGCTTCAAGAATGGTGCAGCGAGCGTATTTCAAAACTTTTATGCGCCCACTTACAGGCACTTGTGTGTGTTTGACGATTGCTCCAATTCTTGTTTGAGTGTGTGTGTGTGTGTGTGTGTTGTGTTGTGTTGTGTGTGGTTGTGTGTGGTTGTGTGTGGTGTGTGGTGTGTGGTGTATGTGTATGCATCAGTCAGGTGTCAAAATCGAAGCCAAGGCTTTCTGCTTGCACTCAATTTGCATGCCTTCACGCACACTTGCACCCACACACACACACACACACACACACACACGCACACACAAGCTCTCCACACCACAACAAGCAGCTGCCACTTGAAGCAACTCAATGTTGTCGATGATGATTATTTGGTTGTTGCTGTTGCGGTTGTTGCAGTTTTTGTTGCTTTTGTTTGATATGCCCCGAAAATAGCACAAGCCCAAATTGAGGCATAGAAAAGCAACACTTGCCATAAAATAACGCCTTGGAGAAATTGAAGAATTGAAGAAGACAATGCCTCAATTCTACAGACAACAGACTCGACTCATTTTCCATTTGATTTTCATGCTCATTTTCTCAATTATTTGGCGCTCTTTTCATTATTAAAACCAAAATATATTTTTGCTATTATTTGTACAGAAAAGGATTTAATAATTTATTTATCAATATTTAAATAGTAACCGATTGTTTGTTGCTCTTGTTTGTTGCAGGCCTACCCCAATCGAGATATAACAAACATTGTGGAATCATCGCATTATCAGAAGATTGGCGGATGGTGTCGCCAGGGTGCCCTGAATGCGGCCAAGTGCAAGGGTGCCCATCGCTGGATTAAGCCATTCCGTTGCCTGGGTAAGTCCAACACTGAATGTTTATTTGTTTGTTTATGTGTTTGTTTGTTTGTTTGAACTGTGACCAATGTGAACCATCTGCTTTATTAAATATTACTAATGCTGCACACAAACTGACAATCGGCAACTCGTTTGGCTTCAGAAGGACCATTCCAATCGGACGCGCTGCTGGTGCCCGAGGGCTGCCTCTTCGATCACATACACAATGCCTCACGCTGCTGGCCGTTTGTCCGATGGAATCAGACCGGTGCCGCCGCTTGCCAGGAGCGTGGCATGCAAATGCGCAGCTTTGCCATGTTGCTGCCCTGCGGCATCTCGCTCTTCTCTGGCGTCGAGTTCGTCTGCTGCCCCAAACACTTTAAGAGTGAGTATACGCTTCCCTCTCCCTCTCTCTCCTCTCTCTCTCTCTCTTTCTCGCTGTCTATTTACTCAGTGTCAATTTCAGTTGCGGTATTTATCCAATTCTAATCCCATAATTCAGTTCAATTAAATCCCAATATTATTTACAAATGTGAATCGTTTTTAAAATCAAACAAAAAAATCCAATTGGAATTTATTTAATTTGCATAAAAATAAAACCAATTAAATGGATATTTATATTATTGATTTAATAATTATTTATTTTGGCATTTAAAACTAAAAAAGTGAACATTCTGTAAATATAGATTTAGTTCACTTATCGGTCTCTTCATGCAGCATCTGCCCCACACCCAATCCCAAATTAATAGAATTATATTTCTTGCCACTTGCAGCCGATGAGATACGTGTGAAGAAGACCGATATTCCGGTGATGCCGCCAGCGCAGCTAAACAGCGCCAACGAGGAGCTGAGCGTGAATGAGGATGATGACAGCAATGA
This sequence comes from Drosophila mimica, assembly GCA_037043585.1. Taxonomy (NCBI): domain Eukaryota; kingdom Metazoa; phylum Arthropoda; class Insecta; order Diptera; family Drosophilidae; genus Drosophila; species Drosophila mimica. The sequence goes on along the minus strand of JBAMBE010000748.1, from coordinate 6,714,092 downwards.
TTCCAACTACTCAAAGGATGCCAATGACGATGAGCTCGACGATGAGGATGACCTGATGGCCGATGATGAGGAGGACGAAATGGTGGCCGATGAGGCAGCCGCTGTGGGCGCCACTGGTGCCGCGGCCAGCGATGCCAACAGTAGCGCCTTGGATGACATCAATGCCGAGTACGAGAGTGGTGAGGATAGCGACAACTACGAGGAGGATGGCGCCGGTTCGGACAGCGATGTGGCTGGCATTGCCGATGCCTGGGATCCCAATGGCAGCTCCAGCGGTGCCAAGCCACCGACGGCAATCAAGTCGCCCGTCATTTCCATGTTCTCATCTCCCGCAAGCCTAACCGAGCAGGTGGGCAGCAAACCGATCGCATTCAAACCGGAGGTTTCCACTGGCACCCCACAATTGTCGGCAGCTGCTGCTGCGGCTGCTGCTGCCGCTGCTGCTGCTACTGCTGCTGCAGCAAATGCGGGCGTGGCTGTTGGGGCACCACCATCGACGGCACAACCCACCTCGGATCCGTACTTCACGCACTTCGATCCGCACTACGAGCACCAGAGCTACAAAGTAAGTCAGAAAGTAAGTGTTTACGTTGAGGGCGCAGGTTTATTTATCAAACAAAAAACAAAACGTATTCTAAACAAAGGAAGCCCAACAGCGCCTTGAGGAATCGCATCGCGAGAAGGTCACACGTGTGATGAAGGACTGGTCCGATCTGGAGGAGAAGTACCAGGACATGCGCCTCGCCGATCCAAAGGCAGCTCAGAGCTTCAAGCAGCGAATGACGGCACGTTTCCAGGTTTGTCCTCCACATAACCCACACACCCACACCCACAACCGCCCCATCCACACCTATCCGCAACAAAGCTAATGAATCCAACCCTACCACACCCAAAAGCCCCAACCCCTTCTCAAAGTTATATTGTCTGTCTTATTTCTGGCTATCTCTATCTCTATCTGTATCTCTATCTCTCTCTCACGCACCAACTCACTATAAAAAAACATAATAAACCTCTTTTGCACATCTTGTTTTATATACTATATACTACCTACACATATGTACCTACCTAGGTGTGTGTGTGTGTGTGTCTATCTGCGTCTGTATTTTGAAGTAGCTCACATATTTATAACACACTTAGTGAATATTCATTTTATTTCTATTTATATTTTTCTATTTCCATTTATATATTTCCATTTCCATCAGATATCGATATCATTATTATAATCACTAGTGTCGTCTTATCATTTGCCTAAGTTCAAGGCACTTTATCAATGCACCTGTAGCTCTCTACTTGACGATTGTAGTATATATATATACACATATATCTATATATATATATATATATATATATATATATATATGTATATGTATTTGTGTCTGTCTCTGTATGTGTATACGTAGTTGTGATTTTTTCTCTTTGTGTATCCATGTATGGCAAATGGGAGCGAAAGAGGCATCAGATTGTAATCATAATAATTATAATAATAATAATAATAATAATAACAATAACAAGCATAATGATTTATGAATCGTACGAAAGCAAAACTCAACAACACTCAACAAACAGAAATTAGCAAGAAATTCAGTTTTTCATAGTTCAAAGTGCTTTCGTAGTTCAACTGATTGGCTTTTTTAGTGTACTCGTAAATCCCTTTAGTTTTCGACGCATTTTCATTTCTGTCCAACAATCAACTACCGTTAACCGTTAACAAACCCAACTAACTCACTCAAACTAACACAGAACAACACACACACACACACACACACACACCCTATGTGCTGTGTATGAGCTCCAAACAAGCAACAATATAGAAAAAAAACATGTAAAAAATATAATGGAATGATTAGTTCATATATAAAAAACACAATTATATATACATATATATTATTATATATTATACATTTACATATGTATAAAAACTCATGCCTCATCTTAAGAAATAAACTCCAATTCAGTGTCAGCTCTCTGATTTGAACGAATTTAGTCATCGATCACAACTGATATTTGTCTTATTCTTTCCTCATTATCGTGAGATTAATCGAAAATTAAATTAATCGAAATTGGAGATTCACAAAATCGATCATATTTCACTACCACTCACAGCACTGTGAATTGTCTGTCGCAATTATTAATTAAATAATGAGCTATAACACCATTCCCGATCCCTTGTACGATCAATTACACATATACCATATATATATATATATATAAAACCACATTCACAAAAACACAGACACATCTTACTTAACTAACTAACGACAACTGCAAGTTATAGCCATCAAATTTCACAACTTAGCCAAAAAACGTAACTGTACTTAATAATCAAGACAAAAAAAAAAAAAGAAAAAAACTCAATTGCAATCGAATTCGAAATCGATTTTGACTATCGATAGATCAAACAAAACGAAAGTATCAAATTCCAACTTCATGCTGATAATCTTTCTCTCTTGGTGTGCAATACGTCTTTAAATGGGAATGTAATTTTAGACTTCTGTTCAGGCACTCGAGGAAGAAGGCAACGCCGAGAAGCACCAACTGGCGGCCATGCACCAGCAGCGCGTCCTCGCCCACATCAACCAGCGCAAGCGGGAGGCGATGACCTGCTACACCCAGGCCCTGACGGAGCAGCCACCGAATGTGAGTAACCCAATTCTGCGCAAGCGACCAAACTGGCCAAGCAACCAACTGGCCAATTGACCAAGCGACCAAGCGACCAATTGACCAAGCGACCAATTGAACAATTGACTAAAACAAATTCACTAAGCGACCAATTGACCAATCGAACAATTAAACAATTGAAAAATTTACCTAGTGACCAATTAAACAATTGACGAATTGACCAAGTGACAAAGTGACCAAGCGACCAATTGACCAAGTGACACATTGACCAACCGACAAATTGTCCAAGTAACCAAGCGACCCTTAAACCAATTGACTGAACCAATAATTTGCCACGTCCACGCCCAAAATTCCTAATTAAATAACACTTTTGCCGATATATCGATATATCGATATTATCGCTGATCGACTGCTTATTCCAAAATTCCAGTTTTCATGAATTGTGAATGTCAAATTGCAAAGATTCGTAGCTCGTCATAAAAGTAAATTTCTTGTCTCAACTGTTGAATTGATGGCAAAACAAAATATCGGATATATATATAGATATAGTGGTAACCACTGTAGAATCTCAGAATCTCTTGAACTGATTAAATGTTTAGGAAATGTGCAGAATCCAGTCAGAAACACAAATTAATCCATGCAACTCCGTTGAATGCCGCGCTTTTAAGTTCAGGTGGGATTATTGAGTGTTTTATTGATATTGATTGGGATCGATTCCAGGCACATCATGTGGAGAAGTGTCTGCAGAAGCTGCTGCGTGCACTGCACAAGGATCGGGCACATGCCCTGGCCCACTATCGCCATCTGTTGAATTCGGGCGGACCGGGCGGTCTCGAGGCGGCGGCATCGGAGCGACCACGGACGCTGGAGCGGCTTATTGATATCGATCGTGCTGTTAACCAATCGATGACCATGCTCAAGCGCTATCCGGAATTGTCTGCGAAGATTGCGCAGCTGATGAACGATTACATTTTGGCGTTGCGCAGCAAGGATGACATACCCGGCTCCTCGCTGGGCATGAGCGAGGAGGCAGAGGCTGGCATCCTGGACAAGTATCGCATTGAGATTGAGCGCAAGGTGGCCGAAAAGGAGCGTCTCCGTCTTGCCGAGAAACAGCGAAAGGAGCAACGCGCCGCCGAGCGCGAGAAATTGCGCGAGGAGAAGCTCCGCATGGAGGCCAAGAAGGTTGATGACATGCTCAAGTCGCAGGCGGCCGAGCAGCAGCAGCAGCAATCCCAACAGCAGCAGGCCCAGCAGCAGCAGCAACAGCAACAGTTGCTGGACAAGAGCAAGGACCTAAAGGGTGCTGGTGGCATCAACGGCAACGGCAATGGTGACCTGGTAACTGCGCCCAATCTCCGACTCGACACAACAAAGAGCGAGAAGGAGCTAATTGATGCCGAGTATGCCGATGCCACAGTCAGGTTAGTTACATGATTATCTCGACTTGGCCACAGATCTTACAGCGCTCTCTCTCTCTCTCTCTCTCTCTCTCTCTCTCACTCAGCACCAAAGTGCAGACCGTGCTGCCAACGGTGGATGATGATGCTGTGCAGCGTGCGGTGGAGGATGTGGCCGCCGCAGTTGCCCATCAGGAGGCTGAGCCGCAGGTGCAGCACTTCATGACCCACGATCTGGGCCATCGCGAATCGGTATTTGAGCTGCGGCATCCACCAATTCTGTTGCATCTACCTAAAGTCTATCCTCTTCTCACGTTCTCATTGCAGAGCTTCTCGCTGCGTCGCGAATTTGCGCATGCGCACGCGGCCAAGGAAGGACGCAACGTTTACTTCACTCTCTCGTTCGCTGGCATCGCCCTAATGGCAGCCGTTTTTGTGGGCGTGGCCGTTGCCAAGTGGCGAACATCGCGCTCGCCGCATGCGCAGGGCTTCATTGAAGTGGATCAGGTACAGCTCTGAAAATCACACACACAAAACAAAAGAGAGATTTTAGATTTATATATATATAAATATATAATATAATATAACATATATATATATATATAAATATGTATATATTTATATAGTAAAATAAAAAGTCGCGTTAGATGAGGTTACTTGTTGAGGTTACATAACGCAGATTTACAGATCCATAAAGAAATTCTTTTTAATTTTTTCTCTTTTCTACTCGCTCTTTTTTGAGGTATCGCCAAAAGTTGGACAGATTATTAATGAGATTGATTAAAAAATACATGATTTTTTTATGTATCCTCATTAAAACAGCGAGTAAAATTTAGCGAGAAAACTCTTTTTAGACAAAGAGCAACTTAAGCAAAAAAAAAAAAAAACAATTTTAATTCAGCTGGAATTTTTAGGGCCGTTCTAATATGATATAAAATTCCAATCAGAAAATATCAAACGAAAAGTATATCTATCTCTCTCTCTCTCTCTCTCTATTTTATTTATTTTGTTTTATTTATTTATTTATTAAATTAAAAATTTGAATTAAATTCAATTTAAAATAAATTCAAATTATAAATAAATGAAAAAATACTTAAATATTTATAAGATTTATAAGATTTTTAAGATTTCTAAGACTTCAGTTACACAGTTAGTTTATGAAATTTGTGTTTTTTGTATCCACAGAATATGACCACACATCAACCCATCGTACAAGAGGAGAAAGTTGTTCCCAATATGCAGATAAATGGGTACGAGAATCCTACCTACAAATATTTCGAAGTGAAAGAGTAAATAACTAAGTGCAACACCAGAATAATAAACAACAACAACAACAACAACAAAATGCATGCACCTAAGCAAAGGCAACAACAATCAGCAGAAAGCATGGCACATCAATAATAACAAAAATAATAATAATAATAATAATAATAACAAAACAAATGAGAAAAGTAAATGAAATTAACATAAACAAAACAAAAAAAAACTAAAAACAAAATGATTTTTTTTCGTCAAAAGGAGCGCAGTTCCGCAACATACGTGAAATGTAATGCATCTATATATTAAATTAAACAAAAAACAAAGAAAATGGCAAGAATATAAAGCAAGCAATTAAATTTAAGTATTTAAATGTTTAACAAAATGCAATAAAACATTAACAAAAACAAACATCTCTCTCTAGTTCTCTCTTTTTCTCACACTCTGAACGTAAGAAAAATGAAAAATGAAAAATGCTTCAATGAAATGTAAAAGTATCAAGAAACCGTGCAAAACATGTAAACCAATGCAAAAATGGGGAATGCCCTTCATTTGTAACACACACACACACACACATACATTCATACATACATACACACACACACACACACATGCACATACAATAAGTGAGAAATACATTTTTGCTAAAAAATGAAATTTAAGAGAAACTAAAAGTCAAGTCAAGAATTATTTCATTTCGTACTGCGTTGTTCTTGTTTAGAAAAGTATTAAGAAGCTAAAAAGCAGCTACAAATTAAACAAAGCAAACAATTTAAATGTAATGACAATTCTATTAAAATTAATGCAAATGGCAAAACAACCACAAACATACAGCGCAACATGCAGCATTCAAAATATTATGCAACATTTGGGCAGCAGCAAGTAAAGTAAACAAATATTTATATAGATATATATATAAATATATATATATACATGTTTATATATACATATATATATATGTGTATATATATATATATATATATATATTCCTAGTCAATAAATTGTCAACACACACTCACAACGCACACACACACACACACAGAAGCCCACACACATGCATTAAAAGCGTTGCATACTTTGCAGCGCAGAAGAAAACTATACAATTATTGAGCAAGGCAAATAAAATATAAAAAAATGAATATGTGCTGCACGCAGTAGTTGCTAAAAATTTAAATGCATTAAGCAAAAAACGTAAGCAAATACGTAAGCAAACAGTTAAGCACACACACACACACACACACTAACAGAAACGAGCGACACAGACACATGTGAACCTAAGAGCTACCTACGCGTACTAATCTCTATATAAACATAAATGTATAAATGTATATATATATATACGTATATATATATATATATACATATATATGCATATATATATTTACATATATGTATATGTATACATTGATTATATATATATATATATATATATATATATGTATGCATTTAAACATATATATACACATATATACAGCTATATATGACAAGGAAACGCAAAACCAAACAAATTATGTATACATATATATATATATATATATACATATTTATATATATATATGTATATATATATATATATATATAATATATACAATATATACAATATATTTAAAGAAAAAGCATAAGCAAAATATAAAATGAATAACGCAAAAACGCAAACGCAAAAATGTCCATAAATGTATTTATGTATCTATACACAACACCCAAAAAAAAAAAAGCAAATGATTAAAAATAATGAAACTCGGCTAGTAAGGCAACTAAATAAAATTAGCAAACAGCAACCTAAGCAACAAATGCAAAATGCAAAAAACAAAACAAAAAATAAAAAAACAAAAAACAAAAACAATGCAATGCTAATTGCTAAAGCTCTTTTAGAACATTTTCTCAAGATTTTTGTAACTGGTTTCTGTTCGTTCCAACACTTAATGCAGTCACAAGCCAGCTAACACACATAGTCACGCACACACTTACACACACACAAACACACACACACACACACACACACATATAGACGCCCTGTGAGTATGCAGCATGAATTTAAAATGTGTTGTATTTGTTCATATCAAATGATTTTGTCAAATTGAACAAATCATTGAACTGAAATTATTTAGCCAAGTATTTGCACAGTGAACCACTACTCAGTCAACAACATAAGTGAATACTCGTATGAGTGCACTCACAATACATTCAGGGTTCGTCCAAGTTGTTCATCAGTTTGCACTTCAAGTCGATTGCAAAACGCCATCAAAACAATTACGGACAATTTAAGTAAATATGGAGAAATGCTGCATACAGACAGACAGACAGACAGACGGACGGACGGACGGACGGAATCAAAACAATTGACGGTGGAACAGACGGTCAGACAGACAAATACAGACACAGATACAGATACAGATAAGCCGATTGAAATGGCCAGTTTAATTTTTCAGCTCAATTGCTTGGCAAACATTGAACAAGTGTATGCCAAATGCTTGATTCGAAACGATCTGTTATTTAATAGAAACACACACACACAGACAAACTGACATACATACACTATATACTATATACTCTCATATACAGACAAAACCCGATCCAATTGATATAAATGTAATTTGTAGTACATTTTTTGCTAAAAACCAAAGTTTGTAAATTTATTTGTATAACCAATACGAATAAATAAATATATATATATATACTTATATGAATACGCATATATATATATATATATGGGAATAGCAGATGAAAGGCAACAAATTTAAATGGGCATATAACATAACATATAACATAAACTGGCACTTGATATTGATATTCAAGTTGATTCAATAGATTCACTTCTATTTTCGTATATTGGATTTATCTTCGCTCCTGTCACGATTTAGTTGCATTCTCAGGCCTCCACCACCCCCAAAGATATTGCTGTGACACACATACATGTGTGTATTTCGTAACCTCTCAAACTAACTGCGCAAAGACATATAGTAAAGCTTTCCTAGGCTCCAAGCAAACCAAAATAATCACTAATCACAACAATTTGTTTTTTGTTTTTTGTTTATTTATTTTTTGTTTTTTTTTTTCGCTATACGTAAACATATACGAAATATCATATTCAATCCCCCAGTAAATGTCAAACGGAGTCGAAAAACCTGGATGCTGCACTGGTACACCCACACCCACACATACTCACACTTACACACACACACACACACAGATACGCGCACACACACATACACACATGGCATTAGAGTATTTAAAACAACAACAAATATATATTTCAAAACACACACACACACACAAAAGTAAATAAAAAATCTATCTAGTCAAAGCTTGAATATTTTTTAATTTATTCATTATTATATAAAAATGACAAAATATATACATATATATATATATATATAAAGTAAAAAAAAAAATGAAAAAAAAAATTGATATTTACACTTAGTGAAGCAAAATGATTAAGAGAAGAGAAAAATGAAAGCAAAAAAATGCAAATGTGTAAGAAATAAACCCCGTCCTGCGTAAATAAAATTAAACATAAATATCATAAAAGAAAAACTTTACACAAAAATTTAAATGCAAACTTTAACAAATTGCAAAAAAATAAATCAAAAAAAAAAAAAAGAAAATGGAAAAAAAATGAACAACACACAAATATAAGAAAAACGTGTAATAAGTCGCATGTGTTTTTGTCGTAGTCTCATCATAAAGTAAAAAAAAAAAAACAAAAAACAAAAAACAAGAAACAAAAACGTTTAATTCTTTTTGTCAACTATGATTTTTGCATAGGTTCGAAATGAAAACGTAAACAATTTAAATATTAAATGTACTCAAGACAATTGTAATTGCAACAATAATTGTACGCTATATATATTATTATTAAAGTGGAAAATGTAAACATTGAGCCATGCAGCTGAGAAATGTAATTGCGATTTTCAATTTGGAATTTGGAATTTGAAATTTTCAAAGAATGCACTTTTCAACACACACAGAATGCAAAAAAAATAAAGGATGCAAACATTTTTGAAGTGCAGCGAGTGAATGAAAAATTTCGAAATGGGAAAGGAAAAACACAAAAAGCCATGACAAATTATGCATAACAAATGTAAAATGTTTCACAAAAAAAAACAAAAAAACAAAAAACAAAACAAAAAAACCAAAATGCAAAACCAAACATAAAACGTAAGCGAACAAAACCAAATAAAAAACAAAACAAAAAAAAAACTAAATGGCAAACAAAACAATTTTCATTGTATAACCATATAATTTAATTTAAAATTTTTGTGTTCTTTTCGAAATATTTTGCATAAATAAAATAAAATAACAGAAAAACAAAAAAAATTCATATGCGTGACTCACTGACCACAACTCTCACGGCACACTTTCTCCATATCTCTCTCTGAATATCTATCTCTCATTTCTTTCTCCCAGTCTCACTCTTACTCTCTCTCTTTCTCTTTCTATCTCTATCTTTTTCTATCTGTTAACACCACTCGATGTATCCCCTTTAATCCATATTGTTTAGCATTTATATTGTTTGTTGGTCAGCAGATTACATTTATTTATATATAATAAACACTTGTATATTTCCTCCATAAATCATATTCAATTCTGATAATTAGCACCACAAAAAGCGAACTTTTGATTTTGAATAAAAACGTGGCAGTTGCAATTGGTGACTTGCGGGTTCCGCATTCGATTATTTGTTTGAAAACCACTTTGATAAAGTGTGGCCCAGTGGAGTAATTAGACGGAAGCGCCCTATAAATCAAAATCAAAAACATTTTGCAATCGTTTTCTTGATTAAGCGATAAACTCATCGCTTTTATATCAATTAACCAATTTTTAACAAACACATTTATTTATTTCGTCAAACGAACTCACGATTTAGATACAATAATGAATTTCTATTATCTAGTATCATATATCATATTTATTTACACAAATTGATTTTAGATTAAATTATGTTAATTATTAAGCTTACCTACGATATGAACTTAGCAATATATTTATATATATATATATACATATATATATATATATATATATATTTGGTCATCATTTTTTGAATATGGCATTTTGTGTATATGCAATCAATGCAATATTTGTGGTTTAATTGCAATTTCTAATCAAGTTCTCTCAATTGTAATTGCCGCTTCAACAATCAGTTGGTATCGGGTTATCTTTTTGAGACTTTGCCACACACTTGGAATGTGGCTGGACAGACAAACAATTGGAATACTTCAAGTGGCCCTCGAACGCACTTGAGCGTCCTTCAAAGCAGCCCGGCCCGAACCACAATTGGCCAGAACTGAAATTGGCGTAACTACTAGCTGGAAGGGACTATCAGCAAGAGGGAGAAGAAGGGCAAGAGTGAGTGAGATGTGTATATATGGATGGATGGATGGATGGAGCTGGAGGTGGATGTGGATGTGTGCTGTCCACTTAATAATTTGATTTGTATGACGCAGTGCTTACTTTTATTATGATTATGATTATGATGTGTGCTCATTACGAGTTTCAACTTTGAGTGCACGAACAAGCCTTTACAATAAATCACTTGAGAGTGTGTCTGGGGCAGGCATGTGTGAAATCAATGTGAGGCACTTCACTCTATCAAGTGTCCAAAGCACGAAAATTGACGTGCATTTTGATATATGAGTGAGGCGACGACAAACGGAGTCAAATGCAGCAACCATTTGGGTGTTTGGATGGTTAGTTGGTGGGGTAAGTTGTTTGGCCCCGCCCACAACAGGTAAACAAACACACACATGATGATCGATGTGTGGCAACAATGTGGAACACAGATAAAAATCATGACTGTGAGTTGAAAGTGCAGCGTGTTAATTGATTTATTTGTACACAATTGCAATGGGTATTTCTCCATTTGCAACAAACAATGCAACATGCTGATTTGCTACACAACATGTTGACTGTGCGGACTATGCTGGTCAAGGCATGCCACACATTTTGTTGCAAGCTTTCGCTCGAGCTTTCACACTTTTTTGCTTTCTATAATAATAATAATAATGGAGAGCTTTTCTTTGCTCCACACACACTCGTAATATTTATAGGCATATATTTTTATACATCTGGTTTTTCTTTAGATATAGACACATAGATTATTGTCAAAGATATATCTGAGAATTTGTTTTAGATGTGTTTTACCGTTATCTCGATTGCTTCTAGGCATTTAACTTACTTGATGTAGCCGGCTTGTTGTTATTCTGCTAATGTTCAAATTTACTGGTCTCTTTAAATTAAATTGAGTTAAATTTATTTTACATAGGATATCATTTTCAGATGCAAAATCCATACAAGGACTAGTCATGGCATACAACTTATATCGAATTTATTAATAAATAATTTAAGCAAATTTTTAATTATTTTTTTTTTTGTGACTTCCAAGGTTGAAATTGAAGCCAGCTTATTCACAGTTGGTCATCGGCTTTAAATCGCAAGACACAAGAAATTATGTATGATTAAAAATGCTATTTAGCATTTATTGAGATATTTGATTTGTTGCTAAAATACCAATCATCACAGAGCATGTTTTAGCCAGGCTCTATCGACTTAAGAGTACTTCTACTACTTATTATATCCATTAAAAGTGTTGGTTTCAATAAAAATAAGTAGTTTCAAGTGATAATTTAAATTATATTAATGTGTTGCACACATATTTTAATAAGTATTATAATGTGATAATTTAAATTAAATAATTATTGCGGCCACATATTCTTCTCATTTTAATAATGCTGTCAGAACGTTGAGTCAGATCGAATATCTACTTCTAAAATAAGAGTTGGACAATACAATTCTAGCAGGGCATCTGCTAGTCAATCAAACTCTATTTGTTTATTATTATTTTTTTGTAATTTAATTTTTTGTTCTTTTGTTGATTGGTTGGTCTACAAACTTTCCAAAGTGCATTTCGTGTTCGAAGTGGCCACTGTCGTCTACATGACAACTAACAAATAATGCACTTACCACAAAATGTGCACACAATGTACTAACACAAAAAGGAACAGAAACAGAAACTGATACAGGTACTGGTACTGTTACTGGTACAGGTACTGGTACTGGTACTGGTACTGGTACAGGTACTGGTACTGTTGTACAGATAGTAGATAGTAGTTCTGGCAGAACAACTTTGAAATGCACTTGAAGTTCTGCTCGAAATTATTGAACACCGACCAGGCTAAACTGATAAGCGAATCGAACTCCAACAAACCAACTTTTGCATATTACAACATATTTATGAATTGTGTGGGGGGGGAAGGGGTCATTCATTCATTCATTCATTTGTATTCAACGAGCTGTTGTTTGGCGCGAATTGGCAATTAGAAAAGGCCAGAAGCTGGCCAAGAGCGTAAGAATGGGCCAGCCATAGGCAGTTTGGCGATAAGTAGCCAAAGTATTGAATTGGCATCAGATAAGCGCAATGCCGCAACACTCAACACTACTGGTTGCAGTGCGACAAGGATGGCAACAGTGAGCACTCTCTGGTGTGGCAGTTGCCTGCTTTTGGGGGCCGAACATTCAACATACATATGTGTGTGTGAGCGATAACAACCAGAGATTGTGTTTGTATTGCTGCAGCGCTCACTGAATATGATATATGAAAACAGGGCTACCGTTGGTTGGGTCCGATAAGCTGCACCTCGGACCGGCAACTGCAGTTGGAGAGCAGCCAGAATAACTGGCTTAGTGGTTGAGTTGGAGTCATAATCAACGGCTGATCGTCAGCACAAACATATCAAAATGCCTTTTAATGCCCAACGATATGACAGGCAACAACAGCAACAAGGGGCAACAACAAACAACAGCGACTACCACATGCCACCTCAAGGGTGCTCTTGCTCACTGCTCTACGTTCCACTCCATTCTGGGGGCCCCATATGTAGGTTGTTTCAGCTTGTATGGAGCACTATCACAGCGACCGTATCACAACTGATATCGCGACGAGTCGTGTACAAATAAAGTTGTTGTAAGTGTGACACTGTTGTAGAGCAGCAGCAGCGGCAGCAACAGCAGCAGCAGCAACAGCAGCAGCAGCAGCAGCAGCAGCAGCAGTGGCAGAGGCAGCAACAGCAGCGGCAACAGCAACCCTTCAGCAGTGGCAATTGCAGTCCGGTATATATGTATATAGATATATATATTTATATATGTGGCACGGCTCGGGCATCGCCAGTTCTTGTTTGTCAATAAACATATGCGCCACATAATCGTCATCATAATAATATTGTTTGGCATTATTATTTATTATTTTATTATTTTATTCTTTTATTTCTTTATTTTCATTGCATTCGGCTGGGCAAATCTGACCGTGTTCTGGCAGCGGGGAGGGCTACTGACGGATTGGTTTTACGGTTACAGTGGTATTTGTAGCCCTACAAGGAGATTAAAAAATATAATAAATACACTCAGAAAGTAAACTTAGAAGCTTTCAGCTTATGCTTAAATTATAAAGGATTGTTTTAAAATATTTTCTTAATTTAATTTGTTTCTTAATAATAGAAAATACTTCTAAAATTTATATATTTAAGCGCCTATTTATAGGAAAATCCTGGTAAAAATATAACAAAAACAAAAATTCGTTATAGAAACATACTTTGTGAATAATAAGGTAAGTTAACCAGGATGCCAAAACTATGATGATTTTCAAAAGTACACTTTTTATTTTGAGTGTATATTTGTATGATAATAAAAAAATAGGAGCACCGATTGCAATTAAACTGATAAAAAAAATTAAAAATGTAATAAACGCATTACAATATTATTTAATATTATTATTTATTTGTTCGTTTTGTTATTGTTTAATTTAAATAAACGAAGGCAATTAAAATATAAGTTGGGGATAAATTAAGCAATATTAATTTTATATTAATATTTATGTTAAGACATTAATTAATAAATGAACACTTTCATGCCACTGTGACAAAGCAGCGGCGGTTGCAGCCACAAATGAAGACCCACCAATGGGTAAAAAGGGTACAAGAACAAATATTAGCAAAAACCATGATTTGGAATCAACAGCAATCGTTGCTGGTATCTTTTCCTGGCTGTGTATCTGTATCTGTATCTGTGCCTGTATCTGTATCTGTGTGTGTGCTACACAGATACACTATATCTATGTATCTGTGGCAGTGCGTTCACATATTCATAAGCACGAGTATATTCGAATTCGTATTCATATATTCAACTCAGCGATATCTGCACCACACACACACGCACACACACACACACACACACACACACACACACACACACACAGTGATACATTATCGACATGCGCTGGTCGTCGATGTTCTTGTGTACCTTGTTGATATTTGTTTAACTCAGTTTTCTTTTTTTTACATTTTTGTTTAATACCTATTTGACTTTAATAAGTGATTGTTGTAGCATTTAAAGTGTCGAACGTTGCGCTCTCTGCAAAGCTCTGTCTGTGTGTGTGTGTCTGTGTGAATGTGTGTGTGTGTGTGTGTGTGTGTTTGGGTTCGTCTGTGGATCAACGCCAAGTGAGGCGCAGGCAACGCCGCTGGCCCCCAGTTTGTCCGTGTCAGTTGAATCCATTTGACGCAGAGCCACGAAACGCATTGCCCCAAAAACGTTGCATTTCCGTACATTTTCTCGTTTCCCAATTGCTGATTGCCGAATTCTCAACGCTGATCGCTGAACGTTGATCGCTGATCGCTGAACGCTGATTGCCGATCGCTTATCGTTGTAATCACTAAATTGCTGCAGCGCAAGAGAACGAGTGAGCAACAGAGATAGCCACAACGAGCGAGAGAGAGAGAGAGAGAGAGAGAGAGACAAATGAGAGCGCATGCGCCTATGCATTTAGTGGCTTGTTTTAGCCTAGTTAGTCACCGTTGTGGCCATATCAGCGAGTGACCAAATGTGGACCGCAGCCGCTCGCTTGATCGCTTCGTTGGCATTTTTATGGCTTATTGAAATCGCCAGCGACAGTCAAAAGGCGCGCGCACCGCTCGATACAACCACCAACCACCAACCACTCCGGCACCACTTGGAAAATGTAACGAGCCCCAAATGCGAATAACCGTCGCTATCGTTAACCGTTAACCGTTAATTGTTAACTCGTTCACCGTTCACCGTTCACCGTTAAGTGGAGCAAATAGAGCCATCAGCGAGGAGGAAACAATAATCCCAAATTGCATGCATTGGCCATAAAAGCAGTTGCCATAAATGAATTAGTATTTGAATTAAATGCAATAATAAATAATAAATCAAAGAAGTTGTGACGGGTCGCGACGGGCCCAAATCGTGACCAATTAATTGTTGTTCGCTGTTCGCTATTTGTTATTATATTTGTACACAAATTATAAAGCGATCGCGCATTAAAAATCGATCCGGCAAACAACGAATCGTGCAAATAATTGCTTCAAATTAATTGAATTGAATCCAATGTGCAATTGAGCAACCACCGCCCACAACTCACCCGTCCATTGCCAAGTGTCAAGTGTCAAGTGCCAAGTGTCAGGAATATATATATATACATATATATAGACAGAGCCTCTATATATTTTAACACACACACACACACACATAAATATTATTTTTATTTTTTATTTTTTTTTTCATAATTATTTCGGTTGATTGTTGTTTTGGCTTTCGCGGTCCTTTTGGCCAACTTGCAAAACACGCAAACAGCAACAGTTTTAATTATGAGCAATTATAATCCGAATTGCGGTTACTTTGAGGATTGCAGCTATTATACAAATAATGTATATCAACAGGATTATTGCATGCAGCCGGATTATGAATACAAGCAGCACGTCTACGAGTGAGTACCCAATTCTATTCACAATTCCATTCACAACGTCATGTAATGAATGGATAATGGTAATAATAATAAAAATATTAGCTGCGTCTTACAACTCGAGGGTCACCAAAAAAAAAAAAAAACTACCGACGGCAATACATTTGAGAGCCCTACCCCTTTTGTGACTCTATGCAACAAAAATACATATATATATATATATATAAATATATATATCAAAATAATCGATCAACTATCGTAATGCAATTTCAAGCAATCAATTAATAGATTTAAGGCTAAGTGACAACTGATTGTTTAATGCACAAGTGTCATATTTAAATCTATTACAGCTAACTTAAATAATTGATATAAGAAATATATATATATACATATATATATATAACTGAAATTAAATATGAAAATTGTGTCAAATGTGTGCAGCATTTAGCTAAAGACTGTGAAAACTGTCAAAACATTTCTAAGAAATCGTAGCAACAATTAAAAACAATTTGATTTTAAATCAGTAAAGAAAACAAGAAATGAGAGAGAGACAGCAAGAGAGAGAGAGAGGGAGGGAGATAGAGAGAGTCGAGGCACACGTATTACTATGGATTGGCGCAACATAATGAAATTGTGTCTGCTACTCAGTTGCAAAGATCGGTCCGTTTTAAGCCCCCGATTGTCGTTGGGCTAAGCCAATGTTGCGGCATTGTGACGATTGCAACAGACTCAATGGTGCTGGCCAGGATCGCTGGCCAGCTGACTGACTACTGCCACAGACTGGCATAGACTGGCTAGTGTGGCATGTGTGATAAGTCCGTGGCAAAAGGTGTCTCAGCAGCAGCAGCAGCAGCGGCAGCAACGAGGACTCCGTTGAACAATGAGCATTATTTCCACTTTGTCACCTTTTGCATTTTTGGCAGGGTTTTTCACGGCTGCAATTTGAAAACCAAAACACATGTTTAGTGAAATCGTCTGGAAAATCACACACACACACACGCACACACACGCAGGCAGTGCGAATGGGTGAGAGTTTCACAAATTTTACTTTAATTGGGTTTGCCCATAATCGTTGCATCGAACCCTCGGCTAATCTCGGATAATACTGTTTGCCAAATAAAAGCAATTCTATTTTTATTTTACGCCTTTTGTTGTTGTTGTTGTTTGTTGCAAGTTCGCTTTCATTGATGTTTTGGCTAAGCTGCAACTGGTCGACAGTTGTTTTGGGATTTTCCCCAGCTACAGGTTGCATTTAGCATGTTTTCCTTTTCGTTTTCTTCACTCTATTTTTTGTGCCCGGACACAGGTTGTTCGGGAGGATCTTTCGCAATTTGTGCACCTTTAAGTCCAAAGGTAATCTTAATTAAGAAAGTATATGTTATGCTTTGTGCAACATGAAATAATTTGTATATTTATTTATGGGCCAACTTCATGTTTAACCACAAATTGTTTGCTTTACTAGAGTTGGTTGCTTCCACAGGCAAAAAAACACAAGCAGATTTAAACACTTTAGCGAATTTGCAGATCGCGTTTGCTTAATGTAAACAGTTCTCACACTGCTCGGTAAAAAAAAAAGGAAAACAAAATAAATAAATAAAAAACCAGTTAGCCTTTTTTTGTTGCCCCTTTTGGCATTCTGCGCACTTGTCTTCTGGAGTTGAACAGGACACGCTATGCACTTGTCTGCCGCCCTGAAATATGAAGTTCGAAAACATAATTTTATTTGATGATACTATTTTTATTAATAAAACAAAAATACAAAAAAAACTAAAATAAAATCGGGGAAAAAAAGTCAAAGAGAAGCGTTACTAAACGCAATTCGGAAACGCAGCCAGTCAAGTTGAACGTACTCCAAAAATCGTAAGCTTCAAATGCCTGGGAATGTGTGCACATGTTGATGTTGTTGTTGTTGTCGATGTTGTTGTTGTTGTTGTTGTTGTTGATGTTGTTGTTGTCGCTGTTGCCGTCGGATGAGCCAGGAAGTAAACAAAACACACACACGAATAGTCAGACAGTATTTAAAACGTAGCCATGAACTCTGAATGCTCTAAATATCAATTGCAAATCATTTTAAATAAATTACCAGTGTCAAAAATCACGAAGAAATCACAAATTCTTCTGGATTATATTGAAGCATCTTTGAAAAATAATTACAAAAATATTTCAATTCCAACAAATTTAATATATTAAATGACTTTTCTAAATACACAATAGAAAAGTTATTTAAAATATTACATTTGTTAGAATTTAAATATTTTTATATTTTATATAATATTTTAAATGACATTTGTTAGAATTTAAAAATTTTTATATTTTATATAATATTTTAAATGACTTTTCTATTCTATTCTATTCTCTAAATACCAAATAGAAAAGTTATTTAAAATATTACATTTGTTAGAATTTAAATATTTTTATATTTTATATAATATTTTAAATGATATTTGTTAGAATTTAAATATTTTTATATTTTATATAATATTTTAAATGACGTTTCTATTCTATTCTCTAAATACCCAATAGAAAAGTTATTTCAAATATTACATTTGTTAGAATTGAAATATTTTCTGATCTAAGAATTTAAGAAAGGAATAAAAAAAATATTTCAGAAAAACTGAGTATATATCTCTGATATATGCATATGTATATATATGTATATGTGTTATAACAATTTCTGTTATAAAAATACAAAGTAACCCCGTCTGGTTGGTAGGGTACGCAAGTGTGGCATGTTGCATGTTTTCAATGCGTTTAATACGCCCCTTACGCGGGATAATTTGTGTTTCTTTTTTTTTTTTTTTTCTTTTTCCTTTTCATTTTCTTTTGGAAGTAAATATTAACGTTAAGTCTTCTGCTTCTTTGCTGCATATATTTGATTATTTTGGCAAGCAGAGCAGAGTTGTCGAGGGCTAAGAAGAAGTAGCGATAAAAAGCGTGCAAAACTAATGCACTTAAGACCAACTTTTTGGATGATTTAGCCTCAGATAAGAGTTGTGAAACAGCGCGCAATTTGGATTTAATAATAAAGACACACACTGATATCAGTTGGATGCACTCGACAGCCCTGGTCGCGCTTGCTTTTAGCCAACTCTCTTTGTTGTTGCCTGAACTGTCACCCGCGAACCATTTTATTTTGTCTTTTTTTTTGTTTTTTTGTTTTTTGTGTTTTTTTTTTTTTTGTTTCTTTCGTCAAAGCGTCCACTTGCCGGAGCTGTCTGTCATTGTTGTTACCGTTCTGTTGGTTGTTGTCTGTGCCACATGTTATTGTGGGGGTTGGGGCGAGTTGGCGTAAAAAAATGTTGGCAGCAAGTTGGTCTCAAACGGCGACAGTTTGCGACAAATATCAGAAATTGATACATTTAACAAAATGTTGCACAGCTTTCGAGTTGACGCGACACGACGCGACGCGACGCGTGACTTTGTGACATTTAATGCCCGTTTGTCAGTCAGCCAGTCAACCAGTCAACCAGTCAGCCCGTCACTCAGTCACTCAGTCAGTCACTCAGTCAGTCAGCCAACCAGTTTCCAGAATCGGCAACATCGCATGCGCCATGCGAATGTGAAAATAACACAATGAAATTTGCATCTAGGCACATATCGTATCGCAGGTCGCAGGTCGGAGGTCGGAGGTCGGAGGTCGGGAGGTCGCCGGCTCTACCCAGTTTTCATTGTCGATTTGATGGGCCTATAATTGAAGCATGTGATTGGCTGAAGTGTCACGGGCACTGCAACATGCAACTGGGGAGCGCAACCGCATCCCCCCCCCCCCAAAAAAAAAACAGATACTCTTCTCTCTGCCCCACAATTGTTTCACAAGTCTGCCGTGCCACAAATCAAAGACTGACAAAATGCAGCAATTAAACGCACAAAAGATGCCCAGAAACAGAATTAGAGACACCGACATTTACAACTAAAAACAATACCACAAAAATGGGCAAGGTGTGTGTAAATGCGTGTGTGTGTGTGTGTGTGAATGTATGTGCGAGTGTGTGTGAAAAGCCGCTGTGCCATTCATGAAAATATTGCAATTGAAATTGTTTGGCATTTGAAATAAATTGCAAATGTGTGTCTGGCGAATGTTTCAAGCTGTGAAGGAAGTAGGAAGTGCGCAAAGGAAGTTGGCCAGCAGCAATATGCATGACTGACAAACTGGCTAACCAAACTGGCAAACTGACAAACTGATAAACTGACAAACTGACCCAACTGGCACTGGCACAGTGGGACACACGGCACAAACCCATTTGTCAAGTTTGGGTTTATTTTATGGCTATGACACTCACAATTAGATGCTCGTAGCTGCCTCTTGCAGCTGTAGATACGCACACACACACACACAACTACACACAGTGTGTAGCTTGTTGTTGTTTTTTTTTTTTTTTTTATTCTTTTTATTATTAGTCAATGAGCTTGCCCCTCCCTTTGTGCAACGCTGCCTGCCTTCAATCGTTTAGCGATCCATTGACACAAAATCGAAGTGAGGCTCTCGCTTGGAGTACACAACATCCGCTTCTCGATTTAGAGTCAGATTCCGAATTTGATTTCGATTCCGATTCCGATTCGTATGTCCTTTCCATAAAACCCATGAAATGGCATTAGACGTGCAGCGTGCGGCATGGGGCAGGGGCAATCTGAAAGTAGGAAGTAATTTATCTACATTTTGTAAGCCGAACGCATCAAATCGCTTTGCATTTCGAATGGAACTTCTTCTCTTTTTTTATTTACAATAATGACAATTGTGTGAAAGTCTTCTAAGCTGATTAATGTCATTTGCCAAACAGCTATTTAATTGAAACTGAAGAGATTCCCCGCAAAAAAAGGAAGAGTACAAATTGTTAAATAAACAAAAGCAGTTTCTTTAGTTTAACTGAATCAAAGAATCCCAACAAGATCAAGTAATCGGTATCACTGCAAAAAGTCGGGTATATATGATATATATGTATATATATATATAATATAATTTAGAAGAATAAATTTGTTTAAAAAAAAATACTACTTCAAATACTGAATCTACTTTGATCACCAAACGTGATGGGCACAAAAAACCAGGATTGGAACTCTTTCACAATCAAGTGCCCGCAACTGTGATTTACTCTTAAATTTAGTAGTAAATTACTTAACAAAAGATGAACAAATAAATTAATCTAAATAATCGAAATGGTATACAAAATGAAATTCTATTTTTATATTGCTTATAAAGTTTCTTAATAGTTGTAGATCACTTTGAAGCATGAGACTTGGAGTATCTGCCAGGTGGCTGGTGCAACATTGAGTGGTGCAGCTGTATTTGCTCAGCTAGAGCATGAAAATTAGAGCAAGAGTCCTAAGAATGAGTCGATGAATGAGTGTAGGAAAAGTAACGCCCATCACAAATTGGCAAATAACGACAGATACCACAGATACCAGGATGAATGTATGAATGAATTGCGACAAAGGGACTGCTGATGGCGACAAAAATCACGCCAGCAACTGACCGTGTTTTGGGAACACGGGGCTTGTTAAACAAACCCGAGATCAATCAATATCAAATGGGCCGAGTTCGGGCTATTGCCCAACTGGGTAGAAGATTGCGTTAAAAGGTGAGCGCTGAATGAGGCACTTCCGTCGTCATTCGAAACTCCTTGGAACAAAGTCAGTTTTTCGGGTAAATCACTTCCGCGCAACGAATCTGGAACCCAAATTGTCATGGCCGTCAATTGACAACACGAGCTGAGTCCGAGTCCGAGTCAAAGCCGAAGTGGAGGGTACAAAACTACCAAAAAAAAAAAAAGAAGAAGAGGGAGAGGGAGAGGGAGACAGAATTAAATGAAAGGAAAACCGGAAGGTAAATTAAAATGGATGACAATGGATGAGACGAGCTGCTGCCGCTGCTATGTTGTAAACGAGCATTGAATGAATGGCTGCGCTCATCGAGACTGAGTGCCACTGCTAGTGTATATGTGTGTGTGTGTGTGTAAAGGTGTGTATGGCATGCCACTCTGCTGTCATGGCTGCAAAGTATCTCGTTGTTAGCATGCTCTGCAGCTAAGCAAACACCTTTTGCAGAAAAAACAAAAAAAAAACACAACTCTGCCCTGACCCCTGCTACATGTATTTAGCAAGCTAGATGCACACATACACAGATACATAATACATATACATATACAAATGATGCTGATTTTGAACGCTCAATGCAACAGCAGCAGCAGCAGCAGCAACAGCGGCAGCAACAGCGGCAGCCGCCGCATATTGTTGCCAACGAAGCGTTTAATTGGGGTTGTTAAAAGCCGCCCGCCCGCCCCTAAATGCCAAAATGCCGAATGCGGCAAATGTGTCGCTCGGTTTTTGCCTGCCCAACATTCTGACAGTGAACATATTTTATTGGGTTTGGGATTGGGATTGGGATTGGGATTGCATTTGTATGGCAATCCGCTGCAACGGCAACCAACATTAGCAGTCACCATGTCGAGTTATTGTTGTTAATTGTATCTCTAAAATACGGCATATTTGAGTGGGCTACGAATTGTCACACTTCAGTTTGAGTTGCCGCAATTGAGAAACGAGTTGTTCCCGGGGGCAGCTGCAAGCTGCAAACATCATTTAATTGAAGTCACCAAAATCTTACTCTACTGTTATAGTTGTTTAATGCTATCACAGATCTTGATTCAAATGGAAATATTGTATTTATTTTTTACTTTTAATTACCTCGAAAGTCACGTCACACATTTGTGTCATTCAGTCGAGACATTGAGCAATGGCTCAGCAAATAAAATGATTGGCACCACTAAACTGTAAATCAAAGCGTACTACAAAATATTGGTAATTAGATCTAGATTACCAAAGTATGTACTTGGCAGAAGAACACGCAATTTCCTGTGCTTTGATTTAGTATTTAACAATTTACCGGAAGATTAAAAATAATCTATGGAAAAAAAAAGAAACAAAAAACGAGACTATTTCTTCAATTATTTCAACAGCGGCACGTGTTTAACTTAAGTAATGTTCTTGTGCAACATTTTTTTTATTAATATTAATTTGCCCAGAAATTATTGAAAATTTGCTTAGGAATATTTTTTCAAAAAGGAATCATTCGAAAATAAAATATTTTTAAGATAAATATATTCGGATACAGTTTCACAATTAAATATTTTAGTTACTATTAATCTTATATGCTAATTGGTAAATTTAAATTATTTTCATGAACTGTATTAAATCATCAGACTTATCATCTTTTAATAATAGCGAATTTAGTGCTAAAAATGAGAGCTCATTTTGGAATAATTATGGACTACTTATGTAAATCAAAGATCAGAAATCCTTCAGCTAACAAAATAGAAAAGGGACAACGAAACGAGCTACTTAACCCTAAATAAAAACACAAATAGGCAGCAGCCAACCAAAACATCGGCAATAACAACAGCAACAACAACAACAACAACAGTAACAATAACAAAAACAACAACCAGTTAAAGTAGTTTGAAGTGTTGGGAAAAATAAAAAAATAAATAAATAAATAGGTAAAGGGAAATGAACGCAACTAAACAGAGTTGAAACTGCAGTGAAAACGAAACGAGTTTTGTGCGCGAAATTCAATTGAATTTGTTTGCAATTTGAATGCCACAAATACAGACACAAATTCAAATACAAGATACAAGATACAAGATATGTACATGAGCCAAAGTAAGAGACTCATTCATGATGTTATTGTTATTGTTGTTCTTGTTGTTTGTGTTGTTGTTGTTGTTGCCGCTGACTGGCTACTTAAACTTCCTGCGGAAGCTAAAACTACAACACCAACAACGACGCGTCACAGCGGCTTCGCTGCCAGAGTTGAAAGGCTTTTACTTTGGTTTGTTCGCGTCCTGTTGTTGTTCTTGTTGTTGTTGTTGTTGTTATTGTTGTTATTGTTGCTGCTATTGTTAAATACAACATCATCATTAAGCGCATAACAATGGCTATCACACACACAAACACACACACACAAACACACACACAAATCTTACTGTACATACGCACATAGGGTTCTATGTACTCACTGGCATTTAGAAAGAGCCGCGCTCAAAAGGGGCGTGCTGCTGCTGCTGCTGCTGCTGCTGTTGAACAAAATTTCCCTTGCACTGTTATCCTTATGGTGGGCAATTTTTGGGAAATTTCCCAAGAGCAGCGCGCAAGTGCGCCATGCACGGCTAGCTATCTCACTCGCGCCGCTCTTTGATTGGCCAGCGCAGCAACGCAGCGTCGCGCCCACTTTTACACAGTGCCAGTGCACAGCAGGCAGCAGCAGGCAGCAGCAGACAGCAACAGCAGCAGCAACAGCGACGCCGACGGCATTACACGTAATTTCCCCTGGCGTGCTTATCAGTGTGTGTGTGTTTCAGATGAGGTGTGTGTGTGTGTTTCAGATGAGGTGTGTGCGTGTTTTACCCATTTCCATTTGTAATCCGAGCCATGAATAGAGTGCCAGTGGCCTCTCATGTGGCACATATACATTATATATTATATATATATTTATATATGTATGTAGGTATGCTTGTTATGTAAAGGAACACACTTATATATATATATAGCTATATATAAATATATATATATATATATAGAATGGGAGCTCTAGCACGCCATGTCTGCCATATTATTTTTTCAATTGCTAAAACTTTTTTGCCCCTCACGCCTCCTCTCGGCATTGTTCAACTTAGCTAATGGTCGTTTTGATTATGTTCCTTATAGCAAAGGACCCCCCCCCCCACACCCTCTCCATCATTGGGGGGTTTCACATAACCCCTTACAGAATTGGGTGTGTTCTGTAACATTATACAATGGCCAACTTCACACATATGTACGTATGTATGTACATAGCTGTGGTCTATATACTCGGCTAACACTTACACACACACACACACAGACACACATGTGTAGCTAGACATGCATTTGTAAAAAGTTTCTGTGCAGGATCTGAGCTAATCATGGCTTTAGTCATGAAGCCGAATATCAAATGTGCCCTCGAGTGCTTGGCAAGTCCGCACGACAACAAGAAACAACCAGTTCAACGAGTTCATTCTCAACTTGAACAACATTTGAGATACTCACACTTCAAGCAAAATATTCAAATTATTCGCATTTTGTGCTTTTATTTTTTAATGCTTGCAATTTGCAACAGAAAATCAAGGAAAGTTAAATTGTTTTTTACTCAAAAAAAAAACATCTTTTGTCGCCAAGCAAATCTTGTTTTGATAATTAAGTTTTATGAATTAAGAATGTTCTTAAGAATATTATTATGTAATATATTTAATTTAATGAAAAATTTCTAGCTAATTAAACGAATAATTACTTTATTCAATTCTATGAATATCTTCTACACATAACACATGCTCCTCAATTGCATTCCTGGACATGTGTTTATATAAAAGTGAACTTTATTCACTAACATTATTCATTTATTTACTTAATCTAATTGTTTGAAATAATTACTTGGAAATTGTTAATCTCAGAATGTTGGAGTAGTGAATGTCATTCATCAATCTAGGCTTATCGAATATCCCATCGGGTCTATACCCGACACTGACTTGGAATCGTCGGCAATATGCTTATATCAATTTATACAACTCTATTTAACGCTTCTTCTTTCCTCTTATATTGTATATATGTACATATATATGAATTGATAAAGTCAACGATTTATTTATAACTATTTTTAACTGCTTTTAACTGATATTAATTGGTGTGATCCTTTACTTATATGATCCCTTTTCTCCCTTTTAAAATAAATCCTACAATTCTTATCTGATGATCTATAAAATATAACCAATAGAACCTGTACTATGTGTGGCACATATATATATTCGGAATATATATGTTTCTTGATTTATGCAAATTGTGTCAGAATGTTAACTAACAAAATAAAGAAATATGTATAAAATATAAGAATAATAAATAAAACCAAATAATAAACAAATGAATAAATTGCGAAATAACTTAACATTGATTCAGCAATCGATACTATTAAAGAAATCCGGGAGTCCCAAAACGAAGGCACTTTGCACAGAGTAATACAGAGTAATACAAAGAGACCCGGATAAATGGATCCACGCAACCTTGAAGACATTTGATGGCTCATGGAGACGCATACATAAGTAGCCAACTGGCAGCTGGCAGAGAGCTGCTCCCTCTCACTGGAGAGATGATAATGATAAATACAATATAATGAAACGGCAATTGTTGACAACATCAAGTGCAGGACCGGGCAAGAGTCGAGCCGGGCAGCCAGTCTGTCAGTCCATGTCCATGTCCATGAATGAGAAGAGGTCCAGAGGAGCAGACAAGCGTGGGACTGACTGGGTCGCAGATGCAGCGGCTTGTCTGACTGGCTGGCTGGCTAACTGGCTAACTGGCTAACTGGCTGGCTGACCGCCTCTAGCTACACAGAGGCCCGATACTCGAGCGGCACAATGGCAGCTCTCGTCTCTACACACACACACACACATGCACAGCGAGGGCATAGAGAGGCGGCTCAAGTGGACACTCGTCGAGCTGGGCCGAGTCGCTTTAAGCGGGTGCAAGCGAGATGGCAAGCTAACACACAAACCTAGGCTGGCCTTGTTCAGCGCAAGGATCCGCGATGCACAACAAATGGTGGTGGTTGTTGTTGCTGCCGCTGCTGCCACTGCTGCTGCTGGTGGTTGAATGAGCCACTCACACAGTTGCTGCTGCTGCTGCTGCTGCCGTCGTCGTCGTCGTCGTTGTAGTATCCTTGTTGAAAAGGACATGAGAAGCCACTTAGTGAAAATGCGACGAGCGCGTCGCGACTAAACAACAGCCAGAGAGACTCTTCATATGTATGTGTGTGTGTGTGTGAGACTATATACCCAATGGTGGATGGATGCGCCATATACAATACTTACATATATGCATGCATGTGTGTGTGTGTGTTTGTGTGTGTGTGTGCTTGTGTGTGTTTGTGTGTGTTTGTGTGTGTGCAAAGTAGTTTTTGGTACTTTTGCGCCGTTGGCTGCTTGGACTCGTGTCGAGTTCTTGATGTCTCGTTAGTTGTTGATGACACTTCAGTTTGGAATGTTTAGAGTGCGGCTGACAAAGCAACCCGACGAGCACCAGTCGACCAGTTCAGATAAAATCACAATATCAGCAACTCTGAATATGAATCACTAACTAAATCAAAATCAAAATCAAAATCGAAATCGAAAACAAAATCAGAATTTAAGTCCAAACTTTAAGTCAGCAGTGTTCACAATAATAATATTATTATTCGATTTGCTGCTTGTGTGTTTGTTGTGTTGTGTTGTGTTTGGTTTGGTTTGGTTGCTTCTTCTTTTTTTTTTTGCACGTGTGACACTCATTAATTGAACGGCCGCAAAGTGGCGGAGAAACGCAAAGGTACCCCGTCGCCAACGCCGCCGCCCGCGCAGCAGCGACGCAAATCGGGCGAAAACGCGACGCCACCGGCAGCGGCAGCAACTAACGTAATCACAATACCAATACCAATACCACTACCAATACCAGTGCCACCAACGACGCCCACAACGGCGACGGACATGACCACAACCACGCACAGCCAGGCGGCACTGGAGCGCACGCCGGCCAAGCACAAGGAGCGCGCGTCTCGAGAGCGGGATCGGGAACGGGAACGGGATAGGGAACAGGCACAGGAACAGGACCGAGAACGGGAAAGGGAAAGGGATACGACAAACAACAGCAGTGCTGGTGGCAACAGCAGCGGGAATAGCAGTGGCTTGGGCAGCGCCGGCAGCCTGCCCGCCTCGCCGCAGAGTGCGGCAACGGTTAGTCTGGGCACGCCCACAACGCCCAAGCGGCCGTTGCGCACATCGACGCCATCGTTGGAGCCGCGTGCATCGAAGATCATCAGCACGGCAAGCACAACGGTGCCAACAACAACGCCCAGCCATGGCGCCAATTTCTCAGCCGCGGAGCAACTGCGCATCCCGACAGGAGCGGCGGCATTCAGCGGCTTTCCCGGACTGCACAGTATGAGCAGCTTAATGGTGCCAACATCGGCGGCTGTGGCAGCTGCTGCAGCAGCACCCTTCCTGCCCTGGTCACCCATATTGCTGCCACCTTGGAGCCATGCGCTGCTCCCGGCTGCCTTTTATCCGGCAGCTCTGCGCAACGCGTTGCCCGGGTAAGCGATCTCCTTAGAACACCATCCACTCAAACACAGAATGCTAGGGATCCTTAGGATTAGATCTCTCCCTCTTTCACTCTCTCTCTCTCTATCTCTCTCTCAGTTAACTCTTTCTTTTTCTCACTAACGATCTCGATTCGTGCATGGTTAATTGTTGCATGGCTCCGACTGTTGCCGTCTTAAGAAGTCTTCCCACGTTTTACAAGAGCGGAAAATCCTTAACTTGTATTTTTCTCTTAGCCATAGTTAAGCAATTTACAATCTGAATTCCTTCAACACTTGAAATATTTTGGATTTGAAGAGTGCAGCTTTTCAGATCCAATTCAACTTAGTTAAGCACATGTGTAAAACTATATTTAATTTATTGGTTTATGATTTCGGAAAAATTCTTGAAAAATCCATCTAAAAACTTGAAAATTGACGCAGTCAATGAAAATAATAAAAATATAGTCTTGATTCCCTGACTACTTTACAAATAATTCCAATAGAAATTTAAGAGAAACTGCTTTTCGCATTTATGCTTTTTATCTGCTTTTTAATTGTTATATAAAATATATTTCCAAAATTTAAAACCTCTTTCGGGAAACAAGAAAAACATTGCGATTTGCAAAGCAATTTTTATTTTTATATGATTTTCTAAACTTTAGTCCGATCCGCGACTAACTTAAAGGAAAGTCAGTGATTTCAGCAACGTCAATCGATGTAGTCAGTGTGTCAATGTTGAGATTGCATAGCTCTCGAGAGGCAACTTGCAACTTGCCAATCAATTTGGTCGAGTTGTCCCAGACGTAAATGTTATTTTAGGCCCCGTTCAGCTAATTTACTTAGCTGCCTAATCCAGCAGCGAGTAACGAGATAACAATCAGGCAATCTACACTTGCCCCGAGCAGAGCCTGCCAAGTAAATTCCACAATTTGTGGCAGTTGTGGCAAACGTAATTCCCCCCGACATGATCAACAGATCTGGTCTGGGCTGGTGCAGGTTGAAGGCACTAGTGGACAACTGTATTCCCTGTTGTGGGTTTTCGCACTCTCGCATTGGCGATCACAACTCAAGTGATCAATTTGGCCTGTTTGGCTTAGAAATTCCCATAGGTGAGTGGCAGTTGGGAAACACCAACCTGGCAACATGTGTGCAACAGACACAAGACGCGACAGCAACAGCAACAGACACAAAACGGCGACACACTGTCTGCGTCGAAGGTTGGACGAGTGCAAAGGGAATTCCGCTCGGATATGCGGGGAATGCCCCGCGTCCTCATGTCCTCATGTCCCGATGTCCTAATTTGGACCTGAGCGCGTGGGAATTTCGCGCGCACATTTGGGAAAATTCAGCATGGAAAAACCGGAAGCAAGAACGCTTTTTAGTTGCGCCAACATGTGGCCGAAAAATGCTTAGCGCTTACTCTGTTACTCTCAGTGTTAGCCGGGCCAAAACGAAACAGGTAGTAATCAGCTGGTGGGCGAGCGATGCACCAAAATCGGATTTGCGTTTAATTGTTGATGGTATTAGTGGAAAATCAAATTTGTATTAGCCATAGCTTAGCCCAGCTAAAACTGGGTCTGTATCTCCCCATCTCTCTCCCTCTCTCTCTTGCTGTCTCACTCTGTCCTTATCTTGGTGTAGGTGTCAATAATCCAGCGATTTGGCTGCACTTAATCAAAGTTAATTCCAAGCAAGTGTGAAGAATCTTGGCCCGAAATGTCGCTCAGTGCAATTTTTTTTTAAAGTCACTCTGTTTTGTTACCTGCTGCAGGCGGCAGACAGAAAGACAGACAGACAGAAAGAAAGACAGAGAGACAAACAGACAGACGGACATAGAGACAGTCATTCAGGTAGTTATTTCTACGAGCCGACAAATATGCATTGTCCATTGTGATATTTTCCGGCCAATCCATTCATGACACCATCGACCGGATGTCGGATGCAGGATGTAGAATGTAGAATGCAGAATGCAGCAAGTGCAACGAAATGAATCGAGAATTAAAACTGTGCTTTTGTCTTTACTTGCAGCCTCTTTGATGCGAAGGTGCCGTCTTCGCAACGCTCCGGCTTTCATATATCCGACATCCTCAACTTGGACGGATCGGAACTGAAGACTGCAGCGGCGGCAGCAGCAGCAGCAGCTCATCACACGCACACCCATAGCGCGGAGCTGGGAGCGGAGACGAGCAATGGACATGGTCATCCGACACCAACCGCCTTGTCGCCCACACCCAGTTCAGTGCTGCCGCCACCAAGTAGCGCCGATGTCGATCATGTGGCGCCATCGGCACAAGGTGACCATCAGACGACGGAGCATAATGCTCAGGCCACTCACCACCATCCGCAGCAGCTCCACCATCCGCAGCATCAACAGCAGCAGCACCAGCACCAGCAGCAGCAGCAACAGCAGCAGCAACAGCAACACCAGCAACAGCAGCATCTCCATCCGCATCTCCATCAGCATCCGCACCATCAGCAGCCAGTGGCGCCGCTTCCCCTGCCGCATCATCAGAGCGCTGGCGGCGCCCAGCCAACCATGCCACACATGGGCACACATGCCCATGCTGCCTCAGCGCAGGCCGCTGCCCATCTGCTGGCCAGTCACAATGCGGCAGCTGCCGCTGCTGTTGCCGCCGGACAATATCTGCCAAAGAACTTTCCGGGCACCTTCGGCGACGAGATGTCCTCCTACCATCACATGGCCCAGACAATGCTCTCCCACTCCGGTCGCAGTGCGTGGATCAAAGAGAACGAGCTATATGGTAAGTTATATTTGAACACTTCAGTTTTTTTAAATGATGAGACAGTTAGTTGATTATTTATTGACTTAATTATAAAAGCCAAAAATTTTACTAAATTAAATCTTTCGATTCCTAAAATAGGAAATTCTTTCATTATTTTCAATTCAAATTCAAACCAAATGTTCAATTTCAAATTTGATTCCCCTGCAGAAAGCGTTCTCAAATGAAAGCAGATAGTAATCGATTAGGAATTAGTTTAAAAACTTACTTTAAAATATAAAATCCGACTCAAAAAAAAATACTTAGCTTAAGGGTTAATCAGAGGGAAAAAGAAGAAGAAGTAGAAAAAAGAGGAGGAGGAGTGCAGCAAGGGGGGGAGGGGGTGAAGAGCTAACCTAATAATATTGTTCAATAATTGCCTCACAAAAGGCAGCTGTGTTTGCATATCGACGAGCGACTTCGGTGGCAACTGCAACACAGCATTTAGTTGCTTGCAACTGCGAACCGTTGTTGCCCGATGAGGGCACGACGAGGGCAAACCCTTGTGGGCTGTGGGCATGCCACGCCCAGTTTGGTATTTGGAAGCGATATGTGTCGATTCAGGTGCTTGAAACGCGAAGTGGCGTCGTGCGTCGAACCACCCCTTTTGGGCCATGTGCCTGACGAGTACATACCCTAGAAACTGCGGCCTAACATAATCTTGACTAATAGTTTGTATGCGCTTCACACTTGAGGATTAATTTTGTTATTTCTTTTTTTTTTCGATTTTTTGTTGTTTAGTTTTTTATTTCGCTTTCGTTGGAGGGGGGGGGGGGGGGGAACCTTATTGTTGTCGCGGACACAACATTTTTCAGTCATTCATTTCACATATAAGCCTGGAAATTTATGGCACGCACTTCCGTTTCGTCCTTTTTTCGCTTTTGCACAGCCTTTCCTTTATTTTATTATTACATTCTCTTTTTTTTTTTTTTTGTCTGGTTGATGGTGCTCAGCTACAAATTATAATTGCTGCCTGTTTGCCGTTTATATTATTATTATTATTTTTTTTTTTTTGGGAAATTTCACAGCTGTAAGTCGAGTCGTTTTGATTATATTAAGTTATTAATTTGTTGAGTTGTCATGGTGAGGACGCTTCTAAAAGTAAAGCACTAGACTTGGACTGCGACGGGGACGGGGACTGGCACTGGGGACTGGAACTGGGGATGGGGTTTCTCGGGTCTGGCCTGGCTGGTGTCTGGGGTGTTGGATCTAAGTTTTGTTTAGTCAATTGTCACGGAATGTGAACAGCATAGCCTTGGGTGGTCATTAAAGCCAGGCTTTGCTCATTGACAACGGACAACGACAAGGACGAAATCATAGGACGAAATCACATAGATCACACCCGAAACAAAAAAACAAAAAGAGAGAGTGGATAAACGCCTATCGGCGATAAATCAATGTGACCGGTATCCCTATATCATAAAGTGGGCGTGTGCTGGATTGCAAGAAGAGAAAAAAAATAATAAAATTAAAATAAATTGTGGCAAAACGGATGAAACGTCTGCAAGGGAGCCGGATGCAGGCAGAGGGACAACTACAGAAATCAGGGGAGGGCGGCCATTAGAAGCCAGCTCTGTTTGAGGTTTGGCTTTTGTGCTGCATCCCATTGTCTCCCAGTTCCAGCCTTAATGTATTTTCATTAGCATTGCTGATGTACACACTCTCTCTCTCTTTCTCTCTCTCTCTCTCTTCTCTCTGTCACTCTCTTGCTGGCTCAGCAAACAATGACAGAAGCAAAAAAAGATCGCACAAAACAAGCACACGGCAAAAGGCAACACTTCGAAGGTCAGAAGGCAGCCGAGCAATTGCCCAAAAGGTGTAACTCCGCAGGGTTGCCCCGCAGGGTTGCCACGCAGGACATGCCAGCACCCAGGTAGCACCCGATCAATCGAGCCTAGTCAATGGCCTGGCCCTCTAATTGACGTTATTAGTTGGGTTGCGGTTCGGTGCGGTTCGGTTCGGTGCGTTATGGTTTCAGGGTAGCTCTCTGGCATCTGGCCACCCCGATCAGCTACTCTGCCACTCTGCTATTCTGCAGCATAATCCAATTGAGCGAGTTGTTGGCGGTTGTGCTGTGTTTACCCACTGACTTCTCATTTAGCAACGCTGCCAATTTCTGCCTGTTCATGCTGATTTGGGGTGTCTATATGTATGTGTGTGTGTGTGTGTGTGTGTGTGAGTGTGTGTGCGCATTAATTTCTTTGAAATTGTTAACAAATTGAAACGACACTGAGCAACAAAAATGATGAGCACAGATCGAGTTAAACCAAGTTCGAAGCTACGAGTAATTTTGAAGTAATTTGTTTTTAGTTAATTTATAGGTGAATGTGAAGATGTAATGAAGTTTTGTGTAAGTGACATATAGCTGGGAAAAAGTATATATTCTTGATCAGCATCAACAGTTATCCTATATAAATAGGCAGATCAACTAAACCGATTGCCAATGGGAACCGATGGCGCTTTTTATAGATGAAGACTTGGGTTCAGAGCAACTCCTATGCACTTAAGTCAGTTCACGAAGTCTGACCGAATATCGATAAGAATCGATTACCGATAGCGATAAATAATGTGTGCAACTTGTTATAGATGAGGACTTTGGCATCTCCTAATCAGTTAGTCAGCCGAGAGGCATTCTTACTTTTCAATCATGCTTTTGTTTTACTTGCAACTTTATCAATTCTATGTTGTGCAACTTGACTAACCATTTGCTCACTTGCGATCTTCTCTGCAGGCACTCAACAGCCGGCCAGCCCGGACAGCACCTCGCCAGTGACCTCGGAGGTCTCCTACACATACATCGGCTCCAATTGCCAAACGTCGCCAGCCCTCTCCGGGGATTACAAGAGCTACAGCCGCTCGGCGGACAGCGATGCGCTTTCCGTTGGGGATGCGTTGCACACGTTGCATGGTGGCGCCACAGCCGGCGGCAGTTCGGCGGCGCATGCGTTGCACAACAACAACAACAACAACAATAACAACAGCAATAACAACAATAATAACAATAATAATAGTTTGAAGCACGATGCTGGCGCAGGCAGCGGCAGCGCTCACGACGACAGCCTGAACGAGGATGGCATCGAGGAGGACATCGATGATGTGGACGATGCGGATGGGAGCGGCGGCGGCGGCGTCAACGCCGACGGCATGCCCAACAAGAAGCGCAAGCGACGCGTCCTCTTCACCAAGGCGCAGACGTATGAATTGGAGCGACGCTTCCGGCAGCAGCGCTATCTCAGTGCACCGGAGCGGGAGCATCTGGCCAGCCTGATACGGCTGACGCCGACGCAGGTGAAGATCTGGTTCCAGAATCATCGCTACAAGACCAAGCGTGCCCAGAACGAGAAGGGCTATGAGCATTCCGGGCTGCTGCATGGCCATGCCACGCATCCGCATCATCCGTCGGCGCTGCCCTCGCCCCGTCGCGTCGCTGTGCCCGTCCTGGTGCGCAATGGCAAGCCGTGTCTGGGCGATGGGCCCAAGCTGACGCAGGACTGTGTGAGCACTGCCACCGCGATGCAGAATGCCGCCGCCGCCCATCATCTGGTGGCACTGAATGGAGCCGCCGCCTACCAGCATGCGGCGGCTGCCGCCGCTGCTGGCCTCCATGTCCACGCCCACGCCCATGCCCATCCGCATGCGCAGCGCGCCCCCTGGTGGTCCTAATATTGCTAGCTGCCTAGGTTCGAGTTGGCCGCACTGGGTGGTGGGAGCGGCCAAATGACTGCTAACTCGAATACTGGACAATAATGTGACTCTGCCACGGCTTGTGGCACAATTCGGTTGGGAATGCGAACAAACAAAAAACAAAAATTTGGTGCAATAATAGATAACAATGGTTCGACAGACAAGACAACAAGCCACTGAGACACATCTCTCTTCTCTCCGCTCCACTACGCTCCTGCCCCTTCTTTCCTCGTCCCTCGTCCCCCCCCCCCCTTTCAAAATCCCTCATCTAATCAAAAACAAAAAACATATACAAAATGGGAGCTTGTGGCATGGCCAAGCCAAGTGCTCAACTTGAAGAATTCTTCGCCAAGCGCTGCAGCATTAATAATTTAACATGTTGTTGCATGTGCAACAAACTGCAGCAAATATCATTCGTGTAATAAAAACTGCTATAAATAATATTACATTTTTTTTCCTGCAGCTCAAAAGCAGCGGGCTAATTAGTAATAAGATTTTTTTTTTGCACAAAAGTCAATAATACTTATTAATTTTTAGTCGTAGAACCAAGTTTTTATTTTTTTTTTTGTTAGCGTTTAACTAAATAAAATATTAATACTATATTAATACATATAAAAAAAAATATAATTTCGGCTTGTACATAATGAAATAAATACAACAAAAAAATGCATATTAACAATGCTAATATTTAAATAATAATAATGATGTAAATATTTTTGACAGGTTAAAATTTAGTGTTCAATTTTTAGGCAGAATCACACTTTTTATACAAAATATATATGTATAGATACATATAAACATATATATATATATATATATATATATATAAATGCGTAGTCGTATCTGTAAAAAAATATAATTATTAAAATCCTAATAATCAATTTTTTTTTATAGTGCATTAATCAATAAAAAAAAAAACAAACTCTTTGAATTTATAGAGCGTAATGAGTTCATACATGTTAACACACACACACACACACACACACACACACACACAAAAACACACACACACACATAAGCACACACACAAAATTCAACAAATGTAATTGTATTATAAACAAAGAAATAAAATTTAAAACTGAAAATAAAAAGCGTATTATTGGAAATTTAATAAAAACATTTAGAAAAAATGTTATAGAATATATGGAAAACAATATATAGAAAATATAAAAATTTTCGAAGTTCAACATTGGCGTGCGAAGGAGTCAAATAATTTATACACATATCAAATTTGACTGAGGTATTTCAATCACAACCTAAGGACGACATCTCGAATTCCATAAGCTAATTTTTAAGGACCCGCTGGGGGTACAAGTCAAAATAGCAATCTTGTTCGCAAATATCAATAGAATCTTATTACAATAGCGAATATGGAAAACCAAAAAAAAATTGAACAAGTTTAAAAGATTTTTCAAAACGATTCTATACTTTTTGGCAAGTCGACAATTAAGATCGGATTGTGCCAGCTGTCCTAGATTTGTAAAATTACGCAATGCCTTCAAAAACATATATGAAATTGTATTTTTGTCTCCACAATTGTTACATAGATTATTACATAATTTTGTGTCACGATTTTGGTCAGAATCGAATGAGCGTTACTCAATCCAGATACCATCAGCTGCCAGGTGCTAGTAAAAATGTTGAAGCATTAAGCAGCCCATAAATACGCCTTTATTACGGCTTTTAGCTACCGTTTACCTCCGCTGCGACCGATTGGGATCGTAATCCATTAATGATTATACGAATAGCGGTAGTACCCACCAGCAATAATAATAATATCATAATACTCATGTACCTCCGGTGGCCGGTCGGACTTTGGAAATGCCAGCAAACCGATAACCAGGCTACGCTGGGTTCAAATTGTTCAAATTGTGGAAAGCGGTTAACCAACATATGTAATATGGCCCTAATATAATTGTCCGGTTACCAAGCAAATTTACTTTATTATATGGCCAACACTCGCTGTCGTCTATCACTTATACTGGGTCATGTCAATTGACATATGTACACATGTCTGTGGGATGTACAGCTTATATATATACTATATATAGTATGTGTCTACCACGAAATCAAATCACATCAATAGAGACAATCATGAATGACGTAGCCCCTCGTTACTCTCAATAGGTGAGTGCACATAATTTGCGCAAATAAACAACTTGAAGTCAAGTATATATTTTGGAGTATCTCATAAAATAAACAAGTGCTTTTCGAATAAACGACAAATTAAATTACTCATCAATGAGCTCTGGAAAACCTCAAGAGCTACGAGCCAAATACTATACACATACATACATATATGTACATATGTATCAATTTGACATCTGAAATTTGAGATATACAATTTTACAATAAACAATCGAAACCCATTCAAAATGAAGCATGTGAATTCATTAATTAATATATCATTCTTAATGTTGTTGAATATAATTTAAATGTATAAATATGTAAGTCAACTGTGAATATAAAATTAATTAATTAATTAGTAATTATTACATGTTTCACATTTGAAACGATTTTTAAGTAATTTGAAATTGCGCTTAGACACAAAAAAAAAATATTCAATAGTTGTAATCATTTTTAAAAATTAAATATTTATTAAAGTTTGAAATAAAATCAAATAATTTATTAAGAATTCCAATTTAAAATTGAATTGTTGTTTTCTATACACTTAAATTTATTAGCATTTAAATAAGAATTAAAATATAATTGTTGTTTTAACTACACTCAAATTTATGAACAATTAAATACTGTAGTTTGTCATCGTTAATGTACCCAGTGGCAGGGTATTCACACCATAACAATAACCATACTGAAAATTAATAAACATCGAGTGCCTGGTCATATATTTTGACAACAACAAGAGTAGCATT
Source organism: Drosophila mimica (assembly GCA_037043585.1). NCBI lineage: Eukaryota > Metazoa > Arthropoda > Insecta > Diptera > Drosophilidae > Drosophila > Drosophila mimica. The sequence goes on along the minus strand of JBAMBE010000748.1, from coordinate 6,676,611 downwards.
TTTACACTGGCCATAAAACGACGACGATTACTGAAGTACCATAAATATTGTATATTCCTATGATTGCTTTAGTCGCTCATTTTTATTGGATTTATCAACAACTGGCAGCTGCACATGTGAGTTTACTTATTTAAATGAGCTTTAAGTACTCTACTTAAAAATAAATATGATATAAATGCATTCTTAGACTTTGAGGAGATTAAAGGATCTGCATACATTCAAATTTTTAATATCGAAAACCACCGATTGTTCCTATAAACAGCTGTATGATAAAATAGGTCGATGTTTAAAAAGTTGTAACTAGTGGCTTACCAATTTTCAGAGCGGATTAAATTAGTGATTAAATATTAAAAAATCTGTTTATTTTAATATAAATAATTTAATTAATACATATTTGATAACACATTCACTTACTATGAAAATTGCAACAAAAAAAAATACATTTTATATATTGTTCTATATATTGTAAATTAAATTTTAATTGAACAATAATAGTAATTTTATTTTTAGTATTTTCTAATAGTTCGTTATTTCACTGATAAACTACCAATAGTTAATGTTTGTCATATATTTGTATTAATTATTACATTTATATTTTTAATTGGAGGCAACACCATAAAAATACCTCAAATATTGTTTATATGATTGGCTTCTAAATTTCGATTGTTAGAAATTTGCAATTTGCCCCCTTCGAAGAGCACTAAATTTATTTGCATACAGATTTGGCTATCGGACAGGATGTTGATTATCTGGGGCATTAGTTGGGTACATTTCAGCACCACAATTTACCACAAAGATCTAGATTAGACGTAATAACTGCTCAAGACTGATATTGCACGGCAGCGACTGTTTGAGTTAACACAATAATAAACTTTCTGTATTTTATTATTATTATTTTTGTATTCGTTATTATTGTTGCTCGCTTTGCTTTCAGATAAGCTCCTCGGAGGTGCAAACTGATTGCCTCCGCTTGTGTGTGTGTGTGTGTGTGTGTGTCCGAGCCGTATCAGCAAAATGTGTCTCACACTGCTGGACAACTTGGCCAGTAATCACACACACACACACATACATACATGCATACATACATATATTGACACATTGGTCAGCATGCGTGGACGTCATGTCAAGAAAGAACCGTTAGCTCTTATCAATTTCAACACCAGCACGCGGTAAGCGGTTGATGGATGGATGGATGGATGGATGGATGCGGAGTGCAGGTGGTGGTTACCCAAAACTGGAAGAGGAAGCAGGCAACGTTCCAACTACGTAGGCGATTCTCTAGATAGATCTGACCCACAATCGACATTTGAATTGAGTACACACCAAATATCAAATAATCAAATAATCAACTAGTAAATATAGTAAAAATATCTTACTAATCATATCGGCTAAGAATTAAGAATTGTTTGAGCAGCCAGAAACATAAAATCGCATTAATCCTAAAATTTACTTTTTTGAAAGTTAAATAATCAAACGGGTTTTGATCCACATTTTACAAATACACAGAGCAAAAATTACAAATAAAAACAAAGCATAGTTAGATACAATAAAATAAATAAAACTGTTAATTGGTATTTGGAAAATAACTAATAGAATTTGTATTTTAATATGTTCTCAGAACATTATTTATAAATTAACAAATTTATTTCTATACAATTGAAACAACTTTTTTCCTGTAACCCCCCAATTTTCATATTTGACAGCTTCGATATCTCTTCAAATTGAAATTAAGCGCCTTTTCTTTATCGAAAAAAATACATTTAATTTTTTGCATATATTTCGATCGATTGTTCCTATTTCAGCTGTATGATAAAGTAAATCTGATCCGGATCTGACATATGAATTACCTACAGAAAAATTACGAATATATTCAAAGTTTACACAACATAGCTCTAAAACTGAGGCTTAAATTCGATAAGAAGAAGACGGTTAGGAGAACACGGCTACATCGACTCGATAAGTGCTGTAGATCAAAATTATATATTCTTTACTTTAAATCTCTGCTGTAGATCAAAAATTATATATTCTCGACTTTAAATCTCCTTCAATGAGAAAAACTATTGAAGCCTCTACAAGGATTTTTTTTCAAATAGCTTTTACTTTATTCTGATGTAAGTTTGCCGGGAATATTTCTTTAAATAGCTCTCATTTAATTCTGATGTATGATTATAGTGGGGATTAACTATATTTAAAATTAAGCGATATTTAAAAATTCGTTGTTAATTCAAATGTGGCTTGCCTTGAATTTATTTGCCTTTGCGGAGGCACATTGAAATACGGTCTCATCATAAGTGAGCAAATACTTGGCAAAAACTTGTAATTGGGTAATGAGAACAAGGTAAGGTAAATGGATGAACAACAACAACAACAGCAACAGCAACAACAACGACAACGAGAACAACAACAACAATAACAACAACAAGGAAAATACATATGATGAACACTTGAATTCAAACAGAGAGCCCCAAGCACTTGTCAACAATTCCCAAGAACAAGGAGTACGTAGAATGTCATGTGAATTGACGCCACTTACAACACTTAATCAGCGCCGATTTCTGTCGCTAAAATGCATGTTGTTGTTGTTGTTGTTGTTGTTTTAGTTGTTGTTTTAGTTGTTGTTGTTGTTGCTGTTCAAATTTGGCATTGATAAAGTTGGCAGACGGTGCCAGACAGCGGCAACACAATAACACACATAACGACGACATTGATTCGAATGTGGGCAGTTTATAATGAAAAATTGATTAACGCTATTTAATAAGATATTGACACTAAATAATATAAATGTACATCTACACGTACACATATATATATATATATATATATGTATATATATATATAACGAATGGTTATATTAACATGCCGAACTCTGCATACCCTTGTAGACCCAACCAGACCCAAAATTGGTCAGACAGAAATGGCTAGACTTGTGCTGATCAAGAATATATATACACATATATATACATATATATATATATATAAATCTGAAAGCATAATTAAAATACTCTCCACAAGTGTGTATCTAAATGGTAAATCAGTGAACAGAAATGTAGAAATTAAACAGGCCAAATGAAGGCAGTAAAACAAACAAATGAGATTACAATTAATAAAATAATCGATAACTGCACGAGTTGTGCTCCATTGTTGGTTGTTGCTTGTTGCTTGTTGGTTGTTTGTTGTTTTTTTTGGTTTTCACTCCACAAAGCACTTCTCTTGATTTCAATATACAATATTTCTTCTTTGTTTTTTTTTTTATTTATTTTTTTTTTATTTGTGATTGTAGGCCATAGTTAATTGCGTTTTTGATTTAACAACGCCCACTGCGATTCAGTCAGGCACTTGAGCTGGCGTTCCCCGGTGCTCCAAGTCCATGTCCAATAGATTCCTATACTCGTATCTGGAGTATCGTTGTTGTTCCGTGTGAAATGCTCAAATGACATTTAATTGGCATACGTAATGCGCTGCCACTTGTTCCAAGTGGGCGTCAACCATTTCGAAGTATGATTTATCAATTGAGCATTTTTGCGGACTTCGCTTGCCACACACACACACACGCACACACACACACACACACACACATATAAGGGGGCTGGCCATTTGATAAGCCGCCCATGCAGTCACTTCCCATTGGTCTAAGCGGTTTTAGCCCTATAACAAAAGATAAAACAGCTCATTTCGATTGAAAGTTTCCCTAAGTGAAAAATAATCAGAGCATTTTGAAAGTTTTCCTGATTATCTCTTTTAAGGCTTGCATTTTGCATTTGTAATCGATTATTGGCCAAACAAATCGATTTCAATTCACATTCAAAGAAGACCAAATTTGCACTTGATCTAAATAGATAGTTTAATCTTAATCTTAACCAAATTAATTATTTTTAAGATTTTGTTGTCTAATTGGGTTTTTTTTCTGCTTTTTTCCGCTTCTGCAAATTTAATGCACTAAACTTTATTTTATTTTTTACTTATAATTACAAATGTAAAATAGTATAAGTTGTCTCTTGTATTAAATTACTTTTTAAATTATAGTTTGATTTTAAATCTTTTAGTTTGTGATTTTATTTTCTTAATTTTACGAATTAATTTTGTTTGTTTTCTTTTAAAAATATAAATTTAAATAGGTTGCATTAAGATATCTTATGTATTAAAATTTCCAGATATTTAATTATATGTTAAATTATAGTTCGATTTTAAATCTTTTAGTTTGCGATTTTATTTTCTTAATTTTACAAATTAATTTTGTTTATGTTTTCTTTTAAAAATATGTAAATTGAAATAGGTTGCCTTAAGATATCTTATGTATTAAAATTTCCAGATATTAAATTACATTTTAAATTATAGTTTGATTTTAAATATTTTAGCTTGTGATTTTATTTTCTTAATTTTACAAATTAATTTTGTTTATGTTTTATTTTAAAAATATATAAATTTAAATTAAAGACGCTTAGTTGGCTTTAAGGCTAATGAAAACCACTTTATTGTATGAAGAAAATTGTGAAGTTTTTTTATAGCTTTATGTATATAATATTAATAAATTAGATAAATAGCTGTTTAGATAATAAGTTCCCCTATTCAGAAATCGCTGGACATATTTAATGGTGAAGGGGGGTGGGGGGTGCCTTACAAAGACGTCTTTTCAATTAGTTGACAATGAATTGAATTCTCGGCTTGACTGTTGTCCGCAAATAAAATGCAATTTTAATGACAAAACTCTCACACGTTGTGGCATGTGGCATGTGGCATGTGGCATGGCTACAAAGTCGCAATTCTAATTAGCCAACGTGCTGCAATAAAGCGCCGGAAAACATCGCCCTGGGGCGTCGCGTCGAGGTGTGCTGGGAAACTGCGGAATGGTTTCGGTTCGGTTCGGTGCGGTTCCGTTGGGTTCAGTTCACTGTGGTTCACTTCAATGTGGGTTTGCTTTGATTTTGGGTGGGTTGAGGTGGGGTGGGTCGGGTTTTGTCTGCATTGTGTGGGTGGCTTGCAAATCAAATCAAATTAAGTCAAAGTTGATGGCGCATTTTACAGTTGTTGCCATCCCCAGAGTATGGATGGGTAGCCAGTGGGAGGATGTGGCTGCAATGGGGTGTGGGCTGTGTGGGGGGGAGGGGGAGTGAAAAATTTAATAACGCCTTTCGATGTTGTTGTTGTTGTTGTTGTTGTTGTTGCCGCCTGCGGTTGTTTGTTGTTCATTTCGCGGCCATCGTCATTATCTGCATGTAATTTCTCATTTTCATAGTCAATTAAGTCAATCACACGCCCTTTTAGCCACCGCAGCGCCGTCGTCGCCGTCGTCGCCGTCGTCAGCGTCGCCGTCGTCGTCGTCGTCGTCGTCGTCGTCAGCGTCGGCGTTGATGTTGATGTTGCCATCGGCTTGAAAGCCACCCTGCAAATTAACACGTCGTCGCCGCAGTTGTTGTTCTTGTTATTGTTGTTGTTGTTGTTGTTGTCGTGGGTTGCTGGTTTGTTGAATTGGTGGGTTGACGGGCTGACGGGCCTTTCGTGTGTTGGCGGACTTATGAGCTGGTGGCGAGGGTTCCGTTTCCGTTGCCAGCGTTGCCAGCGTTGCCTTTTGTTTATTTGTAACGCAATTCAGCGGCGCGTTCATTGCTCAATTTTCATCGATGTTGCCAAAATTACGTATTCATAGTTTGGCCGCTGCGGCCGAGCAAATCCACCACCACCACCATCAGCACCATTACCAATACCACGAAGCAACCACGAAGAGAACTGGCAGCAAGCGCATCCAACAACAGGCCGTTACCAGCCAGGACCAGCTCAATAACTGTAACAATTTCAAGCACTAAAAGGACACGTGGCAGCTGCTTTTAAAATTGAATTTCCTGCATGTAATCTTGTCGAGTCAATTGTTTCTGCGGGGGCAAACCCGACCCAACTCTGCCTTAACCCCACCCCACCCCACCCCACCCACCAATTCTCCACCCTCTTTTTGTGTGTGTTGTTCTCGATGTTGTTTTTCGGGTGAATCGCACACGTGCAACTTCTGGGTGTGCAGACGCGTGCGCCTTGCCCCCTCCCCCCTTCCACGCTTGCCACATTGCGCACCAGTCACACTTCTTTATTTATGAAGATGCGGCCAATATGTTGACTATTTGTGAACACCTCCCACTCCCCCCACCCAGCAGAATAACAGGAGCAACACGAATAAGGCACAAATGGGTGTGCGGCGTTATGTGCTTAGCCATTGGCATTGTGGCCAGGATTAGCCTTTGACTTCGGACACCTAACCACGATTATTTGTCGTGAGGGGGGGAACAAGAGTTAATTGTTAAAAGCTAACTCAATAAATAAATTCATTCAGATTACAAAATATTAGGGGTAAATACAAATTTATTAATAGCAATCTATTTCAAAACATTATATTATTAATAAGACTATTTTATAAAGAAATGGATTTAATAAATAAAAAAAAAAACTGTACAAAAAAGTATCAAAACTCAAAATGTAGATATCAGTTAAGTAGAATTAAATCAAAATATTCCAAAAGTAAAATTAATTAATTATTAATTTAAAATTTTAATCTCATTTTTTTTATTTAACTAGTGACTCGTGATTTTAATGTTAACTAAAATTCAAAGCATAGTTGCAAAAAATTTTAAGCAAATTCTCGACTTAACTTCTCTGTTGAAAAATCAGTTGCTTATTAAATCTACTTGCCACCACTCCCACAACTTGAGAATTCACACGAACTGATGATTCGCAGTTCATTTGTGCCACAATTAACATGTCAAAAACGAAGGAAAATGGGCGAGGGGAAAACCTTTCCATTCTTTTCCAACATACCCCCGAAAACAGGAGCACTTTATGGCCAAAGTTGCGTGTCTCGCAACGTTTGCCATTTAAAAGCCACCAAACATCAATTTAAATATTGCATTACAATGATTTGCATAAAGGGCAGCAGAATGAGTGTGTGAGTGTGTGAGTGAGTGAATGAATGAGTGATTGAATGAGTGTGTGAATGGATGGCTGAGTCCAAGTCGCTGTCTCACAACTCAAAGCCAACAAGTTCTAATGATACACACACACATATATGTATGTATATATATATATATATATATATATATATATATATATATATGTATATATAGTGGGAAATGTGATCAACGACTAGGTTACCCTGCACAAATTTGAATACTACACAAAACTACCCTCTCAGCCCTAATGAGATGCGGAGAATAAAAGTATTTGAATATAACACAATTATTTGAATAAACACACAGACGTTGTCCGGCTAAAAGTTGCTTAATTTTGATTAACTATATAGGGTTTTTAAATACATATATACATGTATATATACATATATAACAATACTTATAACAAGCGTCATATTTGAAAGAAAAAATTGCTCATTATTTTACAAATATGCAGAGCAAAAATTGTAAATAAAAATTAAACATTATTATATATAATAAAATATATTAGAAGTTGCTGCACATATATATATATATATATATATATATATATATATATTTATTTATTTATATATATATATTTATTTATATTTATTTTCGAGAAATTATTCAATTGCTTTTTCCAGCTTTTTTTTTTAGTTGCATTCCATGCAGAATAATATTCGCTAATTGTGGCAAGCCTAAGCATAAGTTCGAATATGCTTCACAGATTCTAAGAAGGACAGTTCACAACTTTTATGCAACCATTTTCTTCACATTTTCGTGTCGAGGATATGAAAACCATTAAACCAATATAAATTTGCACTTTCACATGACCTCGCGTCGGCGGTTGGCGGTTGGCGGTTGATGGTTAATATTCCTTCTCAATATTGCTGGCTCAGTCTGTCTGACATTGTCTAAGTGTGCGTGTGTGTGTGTGTGTGTGTGTGTTGGCTAATTTGAATATGCCGAGAGTCGAGCGTGTGTATGTTTTTAGTGCTTCCCACGATACTGATATGACTTTGTCGTGCCGCTGGGGGTCGCCTCAAATCAAAATTCAAATCAACAAACAATAGAGTGGTGGCAGCCATTAGTGGCAGCAACGCACGTCAACTCAATCATTATACGAGGGGAAATTCACACGTGCAACACCTGAACAGTGGCAGAGATCATTTCTTCCCCCATTTCGATTGCAGCTCCAGATCCTTGCTTAAAGAGAAATCAAATTCAAAACCTGTCAATTATTTATCCTTTGATTTTGATTGCATTACAATTTGTAAATAAAAAACCAGAAAGCAAAACAAACAGCGATTTGTATGCAAACACTGCGAACGAGTCGAGGGTGCAGTCGACGCTTGTCGCACAATAGACAAATCAATCAATAGACATTCTTAACCTCCTCCTCCTCCTCGTCCGCGTCCGCGTCCTGATCGTTCACGTCACAACGTTTGGGCGCCGCCGCTGAGGAGCATTCAGCAATTAACTTTGAACCCGAACCACACACCAAACGGAAGTCATTAAATTGGCCATTCAAAAAGGGTTGCGGTGAGCGGTTCACGGCTGCCACATCGCGACGTGTGCTGCCTAATTGCACCAGAGTGGGAGTCACACGACCAGGGGCACACCATGAAATTCGAGTAGACATTTGCGGCTTGGACGAATCAGCTGACAGATGCCCCAAGTTGTTGCAACGTGGCAGCAAGTTGTTGTGGCTCAGTGGCAGACAGCTCAGCTCAAAACGAGTGGCATCATTAACAAGAAGAAGAAGAAACACATATATAACATATCAACAAACATTTGTATCTTTATTTATTTTTATTTATTTATTTTTATTTATTTATTTATTTATTGTCAACTTAAGTCAGTCGGCACCAAAAATACAAAAATTAAAAATTTTAATTAAATTTAATTTAAAATAAAATTCTAATTATAAATAAATTAAAAATTATCCTCATTATTATTTTTTACTGCTGCAATTTGGCTCCACTGATTCCAATGAAATTATTTAATTATATTTTTATGTCTTATATTATTTTATATTATTCAGTTTGTATTACTTAATTCTTCTTTCTATTTTAGTATTCCATTTTCGTTTAAGATGCTGTTCAAAATTGTTTCAGATAATCACACGCAAACATACTTTGTCTTATAACTATATCTTAAACGAGCATAAAATAGTTTTTCACAATTTTCCGATATTGTGAATTATATTTCCTAAAATACTGTCATAATCAGAATGCAAATATTCTAAAAATAAACTTGAAAATGTTTTCAGTCAGACTTTAACTCTTTTATACAAATGTACTTATAAATATTTATGTAGTATAATTAAGGATTACTCGTATCCTAAATTTCCTCTTCTGCATCTACAAAATTTCAAGGATTACTCGTATCCCAAATTCCCTCCTTTAAATCTACAAATTTTGTATTTTCTGATTTCTAGCAAACAAACTTACAACTGAAACTGTTTAACAGATAAAATTATTAAATAATTTGTACGATGACTTTTTGTATAAGTTACTTATTGCTTATTAATATATATTGACTATATACCTTTCCGATGTACCTATATTAGAGGTCGGTCCCATATCCTTTCCCATCTACCTTCACAGAGTTTTAGTTAGCTTGAACAAGTGAATAATAAAAATAAATAGTTGAATTGGTATTTCGATGATCACCTTCTGATATCTGGTATATAGTTGAGCATATGTGTAAACGAGTAGTGTTATGTGGCCACCATAGCATAAACTATCCCATACAAAAGCTCATACAAGAAGAATGGGACAAAACACAGGACACTGGACAACACTGGACACTGGACAGTGGACATGGATGAAGTAACAAGGCACCGAGTGCCACATAAATCACTGGTGCGAGTCGGACTCGTCGTAGTGAGTGCCCTGGGAGGGGGGGGGATGGGGGCGAGGACAATTGACGTCAACAATAACTAACAATGATGTCAACTTGTAATTGAATTGATTGACAATATTTTATATGAAAGTAGAATGGACCAAGTATAGCTGACGTTTCCGAGTCAGTCGGCCCCGTTGGGCATTAATGATCGAATTTGTTTAGATTAGCATTAATGGATCCCGTTCGACGCACAATGATGGCCAACAACATGTTTGTTAAGGGGCTCTCTGACCCTGTCCCTGTCCCTGTCCATGTCCCAGAACCTGCCCCTGCCCCTGCCCCAGTCTCTGTCCCCGTAGCGCCGACTCTGACGCACACAGGACACGGGCGAGTGGCTGGTTGGCCATAAAAAACGATAAGACGACTATTCAATAAAAATACTTTGAGCGGAAAAACAAACTTGAATGGCGATAAAAAAAAAAAAAGAAAAAAAAAAAAACATACGGAATACGCAAGCATCGATAAGGGTCACAAAATCGGCATACAACTCAAGTCCAGCACCCACTCCGCCCACTCGATTTGAACAGCTTGTTACACAAGGACACGAGGACACGAGGACACGAGGACAGGGACAATGTGCACCCTTCAGTTGCGCTGCGCTTTTTAGTTAATGAAATCGTTTGCCAAATGAAACGTAAAGCCAAAGGCAGCAAATATCAGCCAAATGGGATAACGGCAAAACCGAAATCAAGTCAATCCTTTTTGTGTATTGGCAACAGTAACAGTTTCAGCCAAGCGGAAGCGGAAATGTGTCGCCGTTCAATAAACCAGCGTCAAGATTTTAAAATCAAATTTGAAGTTATTTTTTTTTTGTATAGTTTTTTTTTTTGTGTGATTTAAAAAAATCAGCCACAAAATGAGTTTAAAGCCACTTCAAATTGATATTTGGTACTCGGCCCTGGCCACATTCGATTTGATGTGGCTAACTGTGTGTGCGTTTCCGTTTCCGGTTTCAGATTCGCTTTCACTTTTATGCTGTGGTCTGCACTCGGCCATTGCGATTAATTTGTTGATTTATTAAATACGGAAGGGTTGCTTAATTCCCTCTCGACAGACAGACAGACAGACAGACAGACAAACAGACAGAGTCTTATTTATGTCCAGGCGAGAGATTTTGGGCTCTGTTGAAGTGGATCACAAATGCAAAAGATATCTTAAATAAATAATTGGGATAACTTGAGAAAGACAGCAAATTTAAGATGTGTTATTATTTATTTCTATGCATATTTTAAATGATATTTATTTATTTTGCAATATTAATAAATAAATGAAATACACTAAATTTATGCATTGCAGGGCATTCGCTGTGCCTGGCTTCAAATTCCTTTTCAGCGTGATTTTATTTTGTTTTTTATTTTTTTTTTATTTTATCTACAAACTGCTAACCGGGCGCTGACAACAGCCAATTACTGCAATGTATTCCCAGTCAGGACAGCGCCGTTATCCTTGCTCCAGTCCCAGTCCCAGTCCCAGCCCCAATCCCAGTCGCAGACCAGGTCCAAGTCCAAGTTCTGGTCGCAGTCGTATCTTTTTGCATTTGCATTCGAATTTGTGTGTTGTGTGTTGTATGTTGTATGTTGTGTGTTGTGATTGTAGTTGTTGTCTGGTTATCAACACACACTTCCGGAACTTAATGGCCTGAATCCTTTTGCTGCTGCTGCCGCCTTGATTTGCCTTTTTGAGTTTCTGTGTTATTGCTGCTGCCAAATTTGTTTGCCGCCGTTATTTGGCCAGGACACTTGTAAAGTGCATTGGCCTGTAATAATTCCATGCCCAATTCAGTTTGGTTGTTTGTTTTCCTAAAGAGAGAGATGGAGAGATGAAGAGAGAGAGAGAGAGATGGAGAGAGAATGCAAGAGAAAGTCAAAATAAATTATTTATTATATTTCCCGCCGCATTCCGATTTGGTAGTCAAAAGTTATTTTTAAGCTACACAGGAATTCTAAGGAACTCCGAGTCTATTTACAGGGTATTTGCCAGTCGATTACTAGCTAATATTTGGTGGTTTTTTTCCATTATTTGTCTTCTGGTTGTCTGCTCTCGTAATTATTTTGAATCGTTCTCCTGCTCGTATTTCTTCCAGTTTGTGTAAATCATTTGCAACGCTGACTTTGAATTATGGAAAAATTGGCAAATTTACGAGCATCGCTTGTGGGGAACAGGAATTGAAATTGGAAATGGAATCGGTATTTTCTTTTTTTTTTTTTTGTATTTTTTTGAGATTATTCAACTGCTGATTTTGTTGACATTTTAAGACGGCTTCGCTGTCATCTGCTGTGACTGCCATTGTTTGCACTGTTTGCATTGTTTGTCATGTTTATTAAACGCAATTTACACGCTTTGTTTTTAATGCGCTTTTGATGAAGCCATCATGTCACATTACATCAAAAGTAGCAGCGGCATCAGCAAGCTACACATCAAGTTGCCCATTCGTGAGGGTGTTAACACACACACACACACACAGAGAGAGAAAGAGAATATACAATAACAACACAATAAAACAACACAAATCTCCAGGCAGTCATCTGTATCCCCATTCTCTGATCTCCGACTCCCGTCCCGGCCATTTAGCAGCACGTCTCACTGCCAAAAATCTCATAAACACTTTCCTCCCGCTTGGGATGGGCGAACAAATTGAAATCTGGTTAGGCACAAGGGTGTTCTTCGAGGGTGTTGGAGGGTTGTGCAAATGAGGGCGATGTGCCATTTGCGATGTGCGATGTGCGATGTGCGATGTGCGTCGTCCAACTGCCAAAACAAACATTGGGCCAAAAGGCAAAAGCGTTTTGGGCACATTCATGAGTAGCTAGTGGAAAATGGACAACGGCAATCCTCGGGCAGGAGGCAAGTGGTCTACATAGCCGGAACAGATCAAATCCCAACCCTAAATGATACGACTCCTTTTACTTTGTATACACATACATACATACATATGTATTTATTTATTTATTTATTAGTATGTTGCATTTAGCCTGATGCGTTGCGCATTAGCTGACACACACATAGACAAGTCTGTGTGTGTGTGTATTGTTGGCCATCTACAGATACATGATTTTGTTATCCTCTTAACATATTTGCCCCATTGGCCATTGAGCAATCGACGTATGTAAATTGATTTCGATGTGTTGTGAGTCACAGACTGGTCAGGATTGTTGTGAATTTCCTAAATCCTTAAAAGAATTAAATGATTATGAAGCGAATTTGAGTTCATTAATATTGATGCACAAATTTTATATACATATATGTATATATGTATACATATATAAGCTGTGCCATATCTCTGCGGTATATATGCAGATTAACTAATTTTTTATAATTTATTAATAATTTATTTAAGCTTTGAGTCAATACATTTTTTACTCATTATCAAATGTTGCAAGAAATCGATGAATAATAAAGAACTGATTTTATTTCACCTCTTACCGTCTCTCTCTGAAAGGATATGTCTCTTTTTAACAGCAATCCCTCTCTCTCTCTCTCTCTCTCTCTCTGTCTCTCTTTCACTCTCTAATATATCCTCATTTAGTCTTATAACTAGTTTTAAAATTGAGCACTAAAATAGGTTTTGTGCTTGAATTATATAAATTAGTATAAATTTCAATACCGAAATAACAATAATATATAAATAACAATAATACATATTTATTGTTATTTATATATTATTAAAATACATATATAAAAAATAAATATTAATTTGTGAATATGCTTGATCAACAATTATTATATTAAATGGACTTAGAGCCAAAGCCATTGCATATAAGTAAATTATTAAATTACGGATCGGACTATAATTTATATAAATGTATCTTGAAGATCAATGCGAAAATTAAGTGCATTAAGGAGAGCCACTTGGGAATGTCCTTAAGGACCTTCTAAACAAACTCAAGTGCATTGAAAACGAACTCGAATCCAAAAATTTATTGGTCATTATCCAGCTATGAATGGGCCAAAACGAAGACGGCTTGTTCACATTTCAATGGGATGAGAAGAATGGCAGTGGAAATGGGCTGCCAAATGAAAAACGCTGACAAAAAAGAAGAAGAAGGCGAAATTTGAAGCAAGAGTAAAGCCAATTCAGCCACTTGCCACATTGTCATTGCACTGAGAGTTTTTTTTTTATTTTTTATTTAATGCTGCCTCAGCATCAACAGCAACAAAAGCAACAAAAGCAACAACAACAACAACAACAATAGCAACAACAACAACAACAACAATAGCAACAGCGACAATGCCAATGTGTCATGCTTGTTGATTTGTAAGGATGCAACGCAGCCCGTTGTCAGTTGTTGTATTGACCGGAAAATCATAAAGCTCTTTGTGCCCGGAGAGGAAGTCAAATGGAAGCGGCCGCGTCATGTTCACCAACCGAGCCCCGTCTTGGCCTTTGGTCATTTTTTGGTTTCATCATCGCAGTTGCCACTCATTTTCATTTTCATTTTCATTTTTTTTTTTTTTTTCATGTGATTCTGTATCTCTCCTTGTGCCCAAACCGGAAATGTTGCCCAGTGCATTCAATCTTTGTCGTTTGCTCTTCGATTTTCCATTACATAATTATAATCCTTTTTTTCTCTCTCTTCTCGTTTTTTTTTTTTATTATTTTTTGACTTGTCTTGTAGTTTGGAGTTTTGAGTTTTTGTCTAAAGTCTGAGCATGTTTCCGCCGCAAAAGTTGTTCTTTATTATGGAAAACTGTTTATAAGTTGACAGGCAGTAAACAGGATTTGCTCGGACGCAATCGGAAATGGTAAGACTTCTTTCGACTTCTTTCCATTGGGGTCGCTGATCGGAAAATTAACATTCAACCATATGACAGGAAGTCAACTTTCTCGATTTTCATCATCTCTCTCTCTCTCTCTCTCTCTCTCACACACACTCTGTATCTATCTCTTTTCTCTGTGTGTGGTCTGGCTTATAAAATTAGAACAAGTGTTCCAATTGCGCCCATATCATTTAGTGAGTTACATATAACTTATATATATAGATATATAAGAAATATCACTTTGATTTGAATAAAATCTTTCTGACATCAATTATTATCAGGCAACTTATTCATCTAGTGACTAAGAATAAGTTTCTTTCGCGCTTATTCGTTTTTAAAATTACCGTTTTGCTGCATTTTCTTTTATTATTTTTTTTATTCAATTATTATCGTGCAAACTAAAGATGATATTGGCTACTAGAGGTTTAATTAGCACAAGTGAATAGAATAAACACTAAGTTTCTAACTTGCTTTCAAACACATATTTTCTAGAAAATTCATGAAATTAAATTAAGTTTATTTCAAGTCTGACATGGTTCATGTATGGCCAAAATGGAATCAGCCAAAAAAAAAAGTCTCGTTGTTGGTAAAATTGGGAAAAATATATTTTCAAAAACTACATTTTTCTTACAAGCGCAAAAACATATATGTATTATATTAAATATATACCTTTATATATTTATATATAGATGTAAAAAAAAAATATTTAAAGCTTTAGTGAATTTCTAGTGAAACAAATCGATTCTGCTATGGCATCAATTGAAAATTAGTTTATAAATTTATTTCAAACTTCACAGCTGATTAAAGTAAATCACGACGATGTTCGAAATATATATAACTATATATAACTATAAACAGAGTTCACAAACAGCCAACTTATTAAAGATATATCAATGGGAGTGCTCAAGATTTAGCTTAAGAATGTGGTTGCGCTTAATTCCAACAATACTGGGAAAGGGCATTATAAATTCGATTATGGTCGAGTTTAGTCGAGCAAATGACCCATAAATGACAGCGTCCATAAGAAATGACACGCACACAAAATATAATTTTGCCCGAGTCCTAAGTGACTGTCGGACACGCGGAGCCACCGAGCCACCGAACCACCGAACCACCGAACCACCGCCCGAAAAGCATATGGCATGCGCTTATCCTTTTATGAGTGCACATTAGCCATTATATGATGCCGTTATGATTTACGCCCCACCAACCACTAACCGGAGAGCCCGTTGAATCGACTCAACCCAACCCAACCAAACCCGACCAAACCACAACCCAAGCCAAGCCAAGCCATCCAAGGCTCACCATCGGTGAGCGTCGTCCGGTAAGTGCCACCGTTGTGCAGCTAAGTGGAAACTATAGATAGTATAATTGTAGTTGCAGTGTGAGGTGCATTGTCTCTGTGTCGACTATTTTGTATATTAAAATGTTGGCGCATTGAAATTTATTTGCCGATTTCTTGATTTATGACATCGCATTTCTTTTATTTCACCGGACTCGAATGCGTGGCGAAGCGCTCTCTGCTGTCCGTTGGTCAACAAATGATGCGTCAGCGTTCATTTCATGCCTCGCCATGTAGCACGCATTAAAACACACACTTACTTGCCACTACCTCCCCAAACATGCCCCAAAAAAACAAGACTCCCCCCTCCCCCGCAACAACCAAGCAAGGGTGATCGCTTAATTGAAAATGTGTCTTTGTGCGGTTTCTTGTTGTCACCACGGGTCTCGGGTAGGGGCACTACCGCTACCTTCAGGCCGGTACGTGTCGTCGCTGGCAATTAACAGATTTACGGTGCTAGATTTGCAACTGAACTCTTTCAGCTTAAATTGCACGATGATAATACAAAGAATTCTGAATTAACACACCAAAGAGTGTAGCCCGACAATTAAAGCAGACAGCTGAATAATTCAGAAATCTGAAAACTAGAATATTTTTCTGGTATATATAAGTAAATAATTTCTTATCATACAAAAGTACAATTGTGAAAATTAGAAAGTAGTTTTTCTATTTCTTGTCATTTTATTTCTTAATTATATTTCTAAATTTTGAAATGCTGGAAAAACTTCGCATAAAAAAGAAAGTAGAAACTAGACATTTTTTAATTTTGGAAAAAATGTGCCAAGGATTTAAGAAAATAAATTTAAAGGGGTTTTAGAAGGATACAACCTTCCTTCTTTAAAGTATACATTCTGTGTTCGATACAACGCTTTTTGGAAAATTCAATTCTATTTTATGCAATATATTTATTTTTCATACAAACTGATGGAAGCTCATTATTTCAGATGTATTTTTATTGGGTATAAAATAGTGTATAAAACATTACATTTACGGCTATATTCAATATTTTGGGAATTCACGCTGGATGATCCATAATATAATATTATCTTCAACTCGGAACTAAATTTTAAATTTGTAGTAAAATTTGAATATGAACAAATTGACAATAAAACACGTCCTTCTGTCCGCCTGCATTTTTAAGCCATTTCTTTTTCTTTTTTTTTTTTGTATTTAGGGCTATCTTCCGTATTTTTGCTCAAGGAACTTATGACTTCGGAGGTACCAAATAGGATCAATCTATCATATCAATCGGTTGAAGTCGATAGATTGTTGATTATTAAGTTCACAGTTAACCGTGAAAAGTACAAACAAGTTATTAATATTTCGAGCTGCGGTCTACAATTTGATGTATACTTGAGATATCAATTCTGGCCCGATTTATTATTATTACTAAAAAGATAAGACTATAAATAAGACTACTGATGAATCGCTTGCCAAAAGATACTGAATTTCCCACAATAGATCGCAGTCGGATGCTTTAATTTTTGGTTTTTTATTTGTATTTTTTGATGATGCTCTTATTTATTATTCATATAATATTTATTATTCATTACAGCTGCGATTGCTCGCCAACCAACGCCTCTGCAGCATATATGTTGCTGTCACCTCTCTCTTTCTGTATCTCCCTCTCTATCCACTGCTCACTCTCTCACTCTACTTCTCTCTCTCTCTCTCTCTCTGCCACGCTGTAGCTTAAGTTGCCGCACAGCAACAAACTTGCCGACACTTATTAGCCTCGAGTACATCAATCATCGGCTTGTTTTAATTTTAAAAAATCGCACGCTGTTCAGCTTTATCGTCCTGATCGTCCTGTTTTCGTATAGCATATGGATGGGAGGATGGGTGGTGGCGACATGGTACGTGTGGCCTCCGCCAGAGGGTTGTGCGCAAGTTGTAGCACTTAATTAAATGCCACAGGCCACACGCCCCCTGTTGGGCGACGTTGCCGTGAATGGAATCCCGCCCACTGTGCAGCATGCGCGGTATCTCTTTCTGGCACAACCTTCTCTCTCTCTCTCTCTGTATCTCTCCTTCTCTCTGTGTGTGTGTGTGTATGTGTGTATCCTTGGGAAATTTCCAAAAGGCAAGGAAATTTTAGTATCACGTTTAAAGACCGCCATTTTCTTTTGTTCTATTTTCACTTGAATTCACTTAGTGTTTTGGGCTCATGGTTCTGGTTGTGGTTCTGGGTCGGGGTTTGGGGTTGGTATTCGCTTCAAAATTCAACTTAAGCATTTTTCTTGTGGTCTACAGACAGACTGGGGTGGGGTGGGGTGGTGTGGTGTGGAGTGGGCGTAACTGGCTTATCTGTCGGCACAAATATGCTTATGTGGCGCACAAGATTGATCTGTTTAATAAGCAACCTTAAATTTTGATTACGAAAAGTGTAAACCTTTTTTAATCTGCTTTTATATCCGCCATGAAAATATATTTCCAGCGCCTATCTCATTATGAATACAAATTCCATAAGGCCCTGGATGAAATTTATATCGCTGAAAGCCCTAAAAACCAAACAAGGCAGGTATTTGTTATAAATATGCTTGTATTTCTGAAATTTAAATTATGCACACATAACTCGTGTTTCGCCTTTTTATTTTTTATTATTAGTTGATTGAGATATTTGTGGAATACATAAGCAATTGATTAACAAAATATATATTCCATTAACTCAAAAAGAAAAATTTATCAATATGCTCTAAATGTGATTTTTGTTGAGAAAAAAATACGATTTTCGGTAACTGCTGTATACAATAAGGATTTAAATCAAGAACATAAATATATAAACTATAAGGAAAACAATATGTTTTGTAACCGCCAATTGTTTTCTTTTTTTATATAAATTAACAACGATATTTGTTCATGATCCTAATGATTTAGCGGTGTTCGTCATTTAGTCTAAGCCAAAATACAGTTTTGCAGTTTTATCTCTTAACAGCCGACAGTAAAATAATTTTTAAAAACGTCATCGAAAATCTGTGAACAAAAAAAAAACGCTTAAATTAATTATAAATGAGCATGGAATTAAGAAAATCTGTATTTCACATTAATTCAAATTTTTCGCGCCCTGCTGTGTGTGAGTAAAAATGACAGCCCTGCCAACATAGTCGTTAAATCAACCGACAAAGTTGAGTTCACATATAAAAGCCAATTATTAATCGTTTACAGTAATTATAATCATGTGCAATGTGTTCTAATATTTTTTTTAACTGTTTTCAATTATCGAAATGGCCAAAAGCTGATTTTTGTTTGCCTTTGAAAGAATTTCAAAAATGGTGCACTATTTGCGCTCAGATCTAATGTAGTAAGAAAATCATAAGTAGTTAAGCTGCTGCTGTTGTTTGCTGCTCATCGCAGCAATGTTATCGATTATTATTTAATAGCAGAGAAACGATAGTGCTGTAAAGTGACTGCATGGCAATGCTGCAATAAAACAGCTGGCAGAGGGCGCAAGAATTCGAAAGAACAAAACTGGAAACTTCTTTTCAAAGTTATTTGATATAAATTGAATTATATAAAAATGGTGTAAACCGAAAAGGGCACGTAGCATTTGCTTACATTGCTTTGCACTTAGCTATAGGATATGTAAAATATATCGAAATTGACCAGTACACTGAATACACTGCAAAAATCTAACCAGAAACTTCGATACACCGAAAATGCGATGACAATCGCTATCATATCACACATTGGCAATTTAATTTCACCCTATCATCTTAAGGTGAGTCAGCCATTTACACTACAGTTGGCGTTAGCGGCGTGTGCCACTGCAAACGCTACAGACTCTGTTAACCTTGTAACGGCTGTCAGTGCAATCGATACATCGATAGACGAATATCGGTACGGTTTTCTGTTAGTAATGGAATGCAGACACTTCGCCGCTATTCACATTTCTGGGCCAAACGTTCGATTGTGATGCAATTGTTGTTTTTTTTGTTGAATGAGAGAAAGTGAAAGTTGCGCTTGGCTCTCTGCAGATACGCAGCTAAACTCAGTTGATATCAAAACAATTTCACTCCTCTGCATACTGGATGTGGAACCAATCCAAAAGGTCAATCAGCAGCAACAACAACAACAACAAACACGCGATTCACAAGGAGTGCGCGAAGGGGGCAGGGAAAAGAGCGGCCAATGTGCACGCGACTTGAAAGTTGCGCGCGTAACTGGGCCACAGCCTGTCTAACCTCAAAGCGGGCCCAAATTCTTCCACAGCACACTGAGCCATGAGCCGCATGGCGCCCAGTCCAGGCTGGAGCATTCTGCCCTTTCGGATCTCCACCACAACAAAAGTGAGTAGCTGACTGATTGGGAATCAATTCATGCTCATCTTCAATCGCTTTCAGGTGGTGCTCGTCTCGCTGACTGCCGGCGTGGCGCTGATGGGCGTTCTTTCGCGCTTCTTGCGGCGCCGGAAGCCGCCGCGTCCACAGCGACGGGTGCGCAAATATACTGGACGACGGACACGGAACAGCATGCGCAGTCCCAATGATCTGGCATCGATAGCCGGCTCCAAGGCATCGGCACGTTCGGGCAGTCCGGTTGGCTCCACCGTCGCCTATTCGGATCGTTTGTCACTCGCCTCGGGCTCCATTGGCGCTGGGGCACAGAATCAACTGACGACGTCTGGCGTTGGCATTGGCATTGGTGCGGCTGGTGTCGTTACACAGCTGACGGCGCAGCAGCTGGGCGTGATGGGCATGGAGGCGTTAGACACGGTGATTAACTTTTGGGAGGATGCACTGGCCGCACATTATTCACCGGGCGGCGTGCCCGCCTCGCTCACAACCGCCGAGGATTCAGAGTTTTGTCGTGAGATACAGAATTTGCTGGAAATGTCGTATACGCTGCAGGAGCAGAGCGAACTCCTCTTTCTCGATCAGCGCTCGGTGCTGTTTCGCGAGGAACATTCCATAGACGAGGCCGAGGAGGACGGTATGGCCGGCGCGACGGCGGGCGACGATGACGATGATCGACGCTCCCGCAAATCGGGCAGCGTATTAAGTCGCACCGGTTCCGATCCCAATTTCGATTCGGCAGAGAGTTTCGCCTCAGCCCTGGACCAGGTGGCGGATCTGCGCGAATTTGAGTCGTTCATTGAGACAGCGTACGAGGAGTACCCGCTGTTTCAGACGGCGCTCAAGCATCATGACGAGTACACAGTGCCCTGTCGCACAATGCGATCGGAGCTGATGCACTGCAGCAGCGACACCGAATATCTGGCGAAATTGCACTGTGTCCGCCTTGCTTTTCAATTTCTATTCAAGGATCCGGCGGTGGGCCAATGGATCTGCGATGCGGGCAGACAGATACTGACCGATCTGTTGTGCCTCAGCGACAAGGATACCAAAGAGTTCCTTGTCGGCTACGAGGATATGGTAAACTTCCTGCACGAGCCCAGCAACTGGCCCTGCATCCAAATGGAGCTGGAGCAGCGCAACGTCAAGGCAATGACATTCTACGACATTTGTCTCGACTTCATCATACTGGACTCGTTCCGTGATTTGGATGCGCCGCCAGCCAGCGTTACGGCTGTCGTCCAGAATCGTTGGCTCTCCAATGGCTTCAAGGAGACGGTAAGCTTACAAATATGTCATCAATAGTTCGCCAATCCAAAAACCAACGATCTCAAATATCAAATGCCAGATCAGATCTTAAATAGCATCTACAAAAATTTGAAATCCCAAAATTCCATCTGTGGATTCTTTGTCGAATATATATATTGATGATGATTCAGTTACAAATGGATATACACTTCCATAATTATCAATCTGCATGTATATATATATATATATATATATATATATGTTTTATGTTTAGTGAATTTATTGAATTTATTTACTTAATATTATTTATTTATTTATTTATTGATTAATCTTAAATTATTTGCAGGCGCTCACGACGGCTGTGTGGTCGGTGCTGAAGGCCAAGAAGCGCATGCTGAAATATCAGAATGGTTTTATGGCTCACTTCTATGTCATATCGGAGCAGATATCGCCGCTGATGGCCTGGGGCTTCTTCGGACCGAATGAGAATCTGCGGGACATTTGCCATTATTTTCGGGAGCAGCTGCTCGCATTTCTCGCTGACATTTACAGCTTCCAGAAGAGTCGCTTCACCACCATCGAGGACTTTTCGCAGGATGTGCTGAAGCACATGCAGACGCGTGTCAACAATATTGGCGTCAAGTTTAGCCAGTAGCCAGTAGACAAAGACAGAGACAGTGACAGAGAGAGCGAGAGAGAGAGAGAGCCAAATACAAATAGAGAGAGAGAGACAGAGCACAAGGGATATTCATGCTTGAAATGATTATGAATGGATTCTTCAGGCCAAAGTTTTGGCTTATGTTTGATGGCAATCAAATTCAGATCACTTCATGCCACACAAACACACACACACACACATGTTGACTAATTTTAAAGCCACTTACACACACACACACACACACACACGCTTACACACATGGACATTGACATTTATGATTAAGATTTAAGTCACCACAAACATTTTGTAAAATAAAACTGTTTACTTGACTATCACACAATGTGCCAAACAGCTGCTGCTGCCTTGGAGCAGGTCTTGGAGCTTGGAGTTCTAGAGAGTGTCCGCTAGTCGCTGCCGCCGGCTCGTTGCCGCAACATGTGCAAGGGCTGGGGCTTCTGCATAGGATTTGTAGCGCTCTGCGCATTTGTGAGTAGCAACCAAGTGTGGCTCCACTTTAAGTGGCTTCAGTGTGTTCGTGTTTTGTTTAGATCTGTTGCTTTGGTGTGCTCCACATGCTCAACCACATTGTCCACATCGATGAGGAGGTGGCATTAACGGGAGAATTTCAAGTGTCAACACACATTTATTGTGCACAATGGAGCAGTGGAGTATGCGCATCTCACCTGGCTGGAAATCTTCTACATGAAATGGACGCTGGTGCTGACCATGTTCGACACGTTCCTGGTCATGTTACTCATACGTGTTCAGCACATTAGTCACTTTGATATCAATTTCATGACCCCGAATGCGGTAAGGAATTGTTGCATTGCCTCCGCTCCCCCTCCGCTCCCCCTCCGCAGTCCCCTAGCTTAAATGTATTTGTAGATGATGCTCGTTGGCGGCCTCCTCTCCGTCGTCCTGTCTGCCATTCAACGTGATGTGGTGCAATGAGTTTATCGTTGGATTCATGTCCTTCGTAGCCATCAAAATTGGCATCGACGTCGTCTTCTTACTCATCCACTCCTGTCAAAATTATTTCCATTTGGATCAGCCCGACTTCTAGTTATGCAGCTAATCGAATCGAAAGTACTAATTCATTATTATCATTAAATCATATTCTTTTATTAATAATGTACAATGTTGTTATATATATATATAGGTATTCCCTCGATCTGTATTAATATACATTGACTCAGTCCTCACAGCGTCTAGTTATATTTTAGTCTTATCATCGGCAGAGAGTCAAATTCTTTATTTATTTTTTAATTTCTTTCAGGCATTTTTAGAAATATTTTCAATATTATTATAAACTTGTAAATAGTTTTAATTAATTGTTTCGTTCTAACAGAGTTGGACAGTTAAGGGGCATTATTAAAAACTTTTTAGCAATAAATATCAAAATTGATATAAACAAATTGTAAATGAACTATTCGGCAAATGCAGATTCAATCTTGGTAAAAAAAAAAAAAAACCTAACCGAATCTGATAAATAGTATTTTTGTTAATATTTTATTCTTATTTTTAGTTTTGTATGTGTAGAATCAAAATGAAATATCAGCTTGGGCACATCGAAGATTACAAAGACTGTCCCCAGAGTTTTTTACAACGATACATTAGTCCGATATTGATAGGGCTTAAGGAGCCCTATAAAAATCGTAAGTAGTGAGTTTGGACCGTATTTCTTAGCCAGCGACAAAGCTTTTCAGATTAGGAGACTGGTTTAAATATAAAAACAGACACAACAAAGTCTCATATATATATATATATATATGTATATATATAGTTTTAGTTATGGCATTCTTCGTAGTTCTGATAATACCATATGCAAGGATATATATGAATCTCATTAATATTTTGTGCTTAAGGCTAGAATTCTTGTTCCCACTCAAGTAAAATTTGAATTTGAAATTAATAAGCTAAATTAAAATTATCCTCATATTTTGAGTTAAAAATTTCTTGATTTTTGTATCTCAAGTTTAAAGAGCCAAGAAGAAGTCGGGCTTGTTCTGATTCCGTTTCAGATCGTCAACCAGGCCAGATATACGAGTACATATGTACATATATGAAAAGAAAAATGCATGTATAAAAACATATAGACACGTTTATTCGAATACAATATATGCTGTTTGGTATAAAAGACAGACAAGTGAGATAAAAATTACATTACAAAAATACAAATTAAAATCAAATCAAATAATAATAATAATAATAATAATGTTTAATGGTGTTTGTAGACAGTACTATGAGTATGTAACTGAACACTGAACAGCGCCACAAATATTTAACAGTACAAACAAAGAGACTCTCCGGTATGGCTAATTAATTATATATACATATACATATATATATATATGTGTATATATAGAGCAGATTTTGTTTTGATTGCAATAATGCTGGTGATGGTGTGCGCCTTCTGTAAAATGCCAGCGACTGACTGTTCGGGTCGCTTAAATGCCGCGATACGAGCGATGTGCCAGGAATGCGCTAATGAAATAGAGCACACAGTTGACCAGGCCAAGGATGGCAGCTGCCATATATTGGTCGTGTCTGGAGTCGCGCAGCTTGAGCAGCAGGCAAACGGACGAGGCGAGCAGGAGAATGACCGCAACGCTATGATAGATCAGCTCCTGTGAATCGAAAGTTAAAGTCAACGTTATAGTTACAATCATAATCATAATCATAATCATAATCATAATCAATATTTTGAACTCAAACACATACATAGATTGCGTTGGCGATGAGCCCGCCGGTGCTGAGCGATGTGATGCACGCGAGGAATAAACAAAATGTCCCTATCATAAATGTGGTGCCCATCAGGAAATGGAACAGGTCCTGTTGTCCGCGATAGAAGAACGAATTGTTGTTGAAGTTCATCGCCATCAGGGTAACAATAACGATGCCAATGATCTATGAAAATGAGAATGTTATTATTTTATTATTATTTAAGATTCGTCCAATTTGCCCACTTACCAGCTGGAAGAGCTTAAGAATGCCCGGAAAGGTCTTGATGTAGCCCGTATTGAGCACAATGTAGGAGGTGTTGGTGGTGCTGGTGGTGGTGCGTGTTATGGTCACGGAGTGAGACATCTTGGCGGTTAATGCTACAACGGTGGTTGGTTACGATGGGTTGGTTGGGTCTACAGAAAAAAAAATAATAAAAGAAAAAATAATCAAAAATTTAAATTAGCAACGATTTCCTACTTGCGGTCAAAGATAAAATTCGCATTATGAGGGAATTTCTAACTTTGGCACTCAAAATTAACTACTCAAAATTACGCATATTCGATATTTCACACAGATTTTTAATTTTATTTTTTTATTTACAAAATTCTAGGTTAAAACTTCTGAAAATATGCGTAAATTACCATTATATTTTCAAAGAAATACATTTTTGGTATTGACTTCTTAAAAATATAAGGAATTCGCTGTTTTATGAATGGAATACTAATTTCTATAAAATGACGCATAATTTCGACGCTCAAAAACACTTTTTGAATAACAATTGGAATTGTTGCTCAAGCCGAATAATAGATTTATAATTACTATAATAAAAGTATATAATTATTCCGAAAAAATTTACAAATTGTTTCACAGCTTGTAGAAAAAAGTGATTTAAAATTTAAAACTTATAGAAAATGAAAGTGAAAAATCCGTTGAAACCAAGTTTAGCATTTAGATTTTTGCAGTGTGTTTTCTCTCTCATTTAAAAAGATGAGCTTTTATTCAGTAGAAAATGTTTTACTGCCCAATAAATTTTCGTACGAAACACAACAAATTTTAACTGTGTAAAATTTGTATTTTTCATCGAAATGTTTTCCATGCTTTTATTTCTAATTGTGTGTGTGATCATCATGATATCAGATGATATTAGATTTAATGTCCGACGACTCATTAATTCTAAAACATTCCATTTAATTTAAGAAAAAAAAAAACACACACACACACAGACATTTTAATAGTATCTATTTTAACGGTTTAAAGATCAAAGTACTTAAAATCTTCTCTTGAATTAATTTTGCAGATATTTTTTCATTTTTAAAAGTTACTGTAAGATTTGAAGTTATTATTAAATTCGTATTTGAATCAAGTTTTAGCTTTGTTGGGCAAATGTTGCATTCAATCCAACGAGTGAATTGCAACAAACAAACAACATTTGCACAAAGTTGTTACACATTTAATGCCCTAGCCGCGCCCATTGCCCACAGACAGTTTTTTTTTTGGCCATATATTTTGTTATTATTTTTCTAAAATTAAACATTTTTCAATGCCGGCCTCGCCAAAGCGCCAAATGTTATTGAAGCAGCAACGCAGGAGAAACTAGAAATTCTATTTACTGTCATCGTGCCTCTCTAACATACAACATACATCTAACCAAACATGTGCGTGTGTGTGTGTGTGTGTGTGTGTGTGTGTGTATACACACTAGTTTGTGTGTTTTGTCTATAGCTGTACTGTGACGTCATGAGCTTTATGGTCGCAGCCTTTTTGTTTTCAGCAAAATACTTTGATGGAAACATGAAAATCTTTTAAATACATACATACATAATGTATGTATGTATCTCTCTGTATATGCACATGCATATTTCTGTCTATATATTCTGAAATGGGGACGCGCGTAAAATGTGTGTGTGTATATACATATATATAAATATATACATATATTTGTGCGTGTGTGTGTGCTTTGGGCAAGTGTTGAGCGAGTGGAAGCAATTGGCGATTTCTTAAAGATCAACATTCTAGTGCATGTATAATATGTGTATGTGTGTGTGTGTGTGTGTGTGTGTGTGTGTAGCACTTGTGTGCTTGTATTGAAGGATCGTTTTGTATTGGCTCATCTGTCCAATCGAATCGAATCAAATCCAAAATCGAATCGATTGGGTTGTAATAAATACAAAATACATTTGGAATTCGAAAACATTTCTGAACACACTCAAAACTCATAACCGAAAAATCGAAACTGATCTCGCATTGCTTTCAACAACTGTATGGCCACAAGGTCTGTGGTTAGTCAGATGCTACGTAGTCAAAACAATGACGCCATCCCATCCGCAACCCATCCCATCCGATTCCATTCCATTCAATCCGTCTTCTACGATGACGCAATGGCTTACAACAAAGCAGCCAAATACGAGACGCAAAACAAAATTTTTTTTTGTCTTGTAACTGGCTTGGAATTTCAAGTTTTTATCGTTACACACATGCACATGTGTTTGTGTGTGTGTGTGTGTGTGTGTGCTTTGTAGCAATCAAAACAAACCGAACCACATTTTATGTTGATTAGTGGAGGATTTCCGCTGTTGTTTTTTTTTTATTTTTTATTTTTGCTCTTAGCCAACAATAATAACAATGGGTAGCAACAGGCGCCGGTTTTTTGAAAATGATATCATGCTCAAACTATGTATGTATGCATATGTATTGTATATGATTTGGACGTGTCTGGAACATACAATCAACATGAAGAGCAGCTCTTTTAACCAAACAAACATATTTAACAAATTGCAGGCGTACAGAATTTAATTTTGGTTGTTTCCCCCCCCCCCCAAAAAAAAAAACAGAAAAAAAAAATAAATAAATGCCGCAAAACAAAAATTCTGATAACTGTCGAGCAGAAGAAAAAAAAAGAAAAAAAAACGAAAATGATAACAGTTTTTAGCCATCTTATTTTTAGCAATTTTTGCACAACTTTGTTTTGTTGTTTTTCCTTGTGGTTTTTATTGCCAAATGAGATCATCGCCAATTGTTGTATATTGTTTATGACCTACTCTCAATGAACCCTAGGAAATCCGAGAGTGTTTTAGCATATCATTAAAGAGACACGCCCTGGAATTCAACACTGTTTTCAAAATTGAGCTATTGCTATTTTGCACACACTGAGCGACAACAAAACGTGCCGATTTTTTAAATTTTTAAATATGCTCCCACAGAACACAACGCATAAATATAGATATGTGCGTAGAAAATAATATGAGAGATCGCAGCTGGGTGGTGGTTGTGGCTCTTACGTTTTGTATACACGAATCGAATTCGCTGACTCTGGTCACTCTTGGATATTGTATTGAAAATTCGGTTTTTGCGATGCGTTTTGGATTTCGAGCTGTTGCTTCAACTGCGTGTCTTTGCGCGCGTACGTTCAAAACGAAACTGAAACTGCGAAAGTATTTTCATTTTCGTTTACAGCTTTTGGCTATTGCCAGCTGGCCGGTTCGAGGGCAGCGACGCGGCGTCAACGCACACGCCCGCATCGCTCTGAAACACAACAACACAACAAGAAACGAGTAAGCGACCGAAAAGCACAACAACTTGTTGTTGTACTGCGAGCAACTCATTCACTCAGTCAGCCAGCCAGCCAGCGAACCGATGACGACCATGACGTCATGATTTCACAAAATAGAAAAAAAAAAAAGAAAACAAAAACAAAACAAACTTCATGCTACGAACACCGCCGAATAGCGATGAGCAGCATAACCAAAAACAATAACAGCAAACACAACAAGAACAAAACAAAAAAAAGAGCGCGCTTTTATAGTTTTATTGTTGTTGTTAAGAGTGCAGTTAGCCTTAACACACCCCCGGCACGCACATGCCATTGTAACGGTTAATTACTTTTCGTCGTTCTCCAATGAGTAAGAACTAGAGCAAATTCGCTGCTTCTGATGCACAGCGCTATCAATTGTTCTGAGTCACTAAGATTGCAAAAGTGGGAGAGAGTGAGAGCGCAGGAGAATGAGGTGTCTATGAGTAATGCAAAATAATAAAATATGAGCTTACATTTATATGTATGTACATATGTATGTGTGCATGTATGGATGTGGGCAATGTTTGTATTAACTGCACTGCTGCTGGCCGCCTCAAGGAGAACATGAAAACGTGAAAATAAGTGAATCGTCTGTTTACTCGAACATTAAATACCGTTACCGAAAATGAATTGAATCAAAAAAACAAAGAATTATTTATGTAGATATAAGAGCAACCCATAAACATTTAAGCTGATAGCTGATAGATGTTCTTATCCATGCGTAACACATCTGATGCAAAAGTCATAATACCTTACAGACGTAGGGTATACAACTTAACAAAAATAAATATACACTCACAATTGAATACACGTTTTTTGTTTAGTTATCAATGCGATTCAACGTTATCAAGTACGCCGACAAGCACATCTGATTCAGTCATTCATTTTGCCTTGGGGCCCAATTGTTAATATGCAAATTATGAGCTGGTTGCAAGTTGTAAGTATTTTAATTACAAATGCCAATCACATTGTATTCATGTTCAAAAATAGCAACGAAAATGCTTTCGAGCGTTGCCTACTTCAAGGAGGGAAAGCAGTCTCACAAACACACACACATACATATGTATAATATGTATATATATACACACAGGTGTGTGGGTGTGAATTGTGATGCTTAGCATCAGATTTTTATATACACATCAGCAACAAAATACGAGCTGAACATTTTCTGAATCATCGCATCTTTGAACATAAAAAAGAAATTCAACAAGGAAATTCATGATCAAATAAGAGTTTTTCCATTTTGATGATTTTTCGAAATAATAATAATGAATGAAGACAGACCTTGTATGTGGAGAAGAAAATATTCAAATATAGCTTAAGACGAGCTAAACAAATTGAAGAGATATCAGAGTTTTGAATACCAAATACATGTATGTATTTATCGATTTTGTTATCAAAACTTATGTAAATGGAATTTGATTTGCAATTAACACTTTTCACTTCTTACTTTGAGCCTAAGGCAATAAAGAACTTTAAAATTTCCAAATAAGAATCAATCAGGAAAATTGTATTCCACATTGAAAGCGATGCTTCAAGTTTATTTTAGTTTATTTTCCATTTATATTTGTGTGTGTGTGTGTGTGTGTGTGCTGGGGTTTATGAACAATGAATTTAGAATGATATTCTTTAAGATGACCACAATACAACTGGTTATCGATTGGAATTTGGCCATTAAATGAGTGGATGTGTGCGCGTGTGTGTGTTGTGTGTGTGTGTTCTGTTTTTCTTAATCCTCAGCAACGGATTGAAATTAAGGCTAATGAACCGTTGAATGTGTATGCTTGAGTGTGTTACTCTCTCTCTCTGTGTGTGTTCATTTCCTTCTTTCTTTTTTTCTGTTTTGTTTTGTTTTTTGTTTTTTTCTCTTATCGAGCTTTAGTTCAACTAGATATCATCGATAAACATTTAAATGTTAATAAGGAAACATTGAATTTTTCTTGGTCAGCAGCAGCAGCTCTTAACCCATGAAGAACAATAGTAGATAACGGTTTGTAATTGGTTAAACGTTAAATATATCGTTATGTATGTATGCATATATATCTATATATTTCTTTTGCATTCCTTTTCCTTTGCTGTCCTCCTCTAATTGGTATCTTTGTATTGTTTATGTAGGTTTTTTTTTTTTTTTTTTTTTGTTGGTAATTTTGTGTATATTTTGATGTATATTGTTGCTGTTGCTGCTGCTGTTGGTTTTTTTTTTTTTTTGTTTTGTTTTTTTTTTGCTTCACATCTTAATCGAGTCCATCGTCAACGTAGTCCGACGACTCCTTCTTGGCCTTTGGTTCACTGGTGTTGGGTGGCTTGGCGCCGCCGTCGGCATCGGAGGGGGCACCAGCATCAGCGTCATCTTTGTCAGCGCCAGCAAATGGATCGCCACCGGGGAAGCCACCCGGGGCGCCGCCGGGGAAGAAGTTCTTGATTAGATTGAATATCTTCGGATTCGAGGCATATTTGGAAATGTTGCCGGATTGGCCAGTATGTCTTGCATTGCAGCAGCCACTTCGGGATCCTTCATCATGGACATTAAATCGCCCATATCGAAGCGTCCAGGCATGCCACCAGCGCCACCGCCGGGAAAGCCGCCTGCACCGGGGAAACCGGGGAAGCCGCCAGCACCAGGAAAGCCGCCAGCACCGGGAAAGCCGCCAGCACCGGGGAAACCACCAGCACCGGGAAATGCGCCGCCAGCAGCAGCACTTTGTTTCTCCTGCTGTTTGCGCGCCTTGCGCTGAGCACGCTGGCGATCCTTGATTTTGCGCTCGGCCTGCTTGCGCTCCAACTTAATGCGATGTTGTTCGATCTTCTTGGCATTGGGTGTGACCTCGCGCAGCCACTCGTCGGCCTCCTCATCAAAATCGAGCTTGCACGCCTGACGTAAATCCTTCGCAGCCTCCTCGAACTGGCCGAGCAGACGATGGGCACGTCCACGAAACTTGTACGCCGACGCCGAATCGCAGTTCAGCTCCAGTGCCTTGTCACAGTCCCGTATGCAGGCATTCGGCTTTTTCAGCTTGAGGAACGCCTGGCCGCGCTTCGCATGGAACAGTGCATTGCCCGGATTCAGTTCAATGGCCTTCGTATAGAAGGTGATGGCCTCATCGAATTTCTGTTCGCTATATGCGCCGGCAGCCTGGGCACGCAAATCGCCAGCCTGATCGATTTCCTCATCGGTGGGTGTCTTTTCCGAATCGCCCATTGGCTGGGCGGGATCCTTGTCGGCTTCAATAACGCCTGCAATGTAGCCGAGCGACAAAACAACAACGAATTATGAGGTTGTAAGAACACGTGATTTTTTCACCTTTTTGATTTTTTTTTTTTTTAATTTTAAAAATTTACCTTCCATATCCAATTCGACATCGGACTCTGGATCCGAGGTGCTTTCATCTTCATCGCTTTCATCTGAATCAACTGATTCGGCGCTTGGTGCCGGCTTGGCCGTGTTTTCCTTGTCGCCGGCATGTCCGCTAAAGGGGCATTTACTACTGTAAAAAAAGAAAGAAGAAAAAAAAGAAAAAAATGGTAAAACACACATGCACACACTCGCACACACACACTTACCCAGTTTCCGGCATCTTGAAATCACCTTCGGGCACTTTGCCCCCGAACTTCTCGATGAAATCCTTTACAAATTTCAATTGGGGCAAATTCAGCACAGTCGGTGCTGTGTCGACAAAATCAATGAAGCTCTTTAGCTTGAGCAGATCCTCGTGTTGCATTGGCGCAGCCATTTTTTCTTTAATTTTTGCGATCGATTATATATATGTATAAGTATATATAGCAATAGTCTGATTTAAATATGTGAGTGAAATGCGTCTCGCACAAAATGCTGAAACTACAAAAAAGATTTTTTTTCTCCAGTTGTCAGTGTGACCGTTTGTTCGAAACAATTCGATGGCAACTGCTTTTGTTATCGAGTTCCATTTTGAGTATTATATGTTGCTTCAGCAATATATCGATAGTTGCACATGCGAGGCGGTTGGTCCGAAAGTGCCCATCCCCATGCGAAATACACAAAGCAAAAGTGAAAAAAGCAAAAAGCGTACAAAAAAAAAACTAAACTAAAATATAAATACAAAATACAAATTTTAAATAAAAATTGCACAAACAACATTTGGGCATTTGAACAAACCGAAACTGCCACAGTAGAAGAGAAGGGTGGGAAACCAAGTCAAAGTACATCGAAGACGCTGCGCGTTAAAAATAAACCAATAAAAGCCATACAAAATGGCCACCAGCGAGATTTCCAGCTCCAACGAGCGGCATTATTACGCCAAGTTGGAGGCAATCAAGGATATCAGGGACAAGACACTGGCGCTGGAGAAGCTCAAGGTGCGCATCATCAAGGAGGTAAAACTGAGCGATGACGAGGAGAAATGCCTCGACGAATACCGCAAGGAAATGGAGCATCTGCTCGAGGAGAAGATGTCGCACGTGGAGGAGCTGCGCCAGATCCATGCCGATATTAACGACATGGAGAACATCATCAAGCAGACAAAGGAGAATCAGACGCGCTCATTCGACATGGCCAATCGGGTCTACGAGGAATATCTCGCCCTCAAATATCAAATCGATCACATGCGTCGCGACTATCTCGGATTGAGTCCGTTGCGCGATCTGCATGAGGAGGAGGGCAGCCCCATTTCGAAGGATCGCTTCCAGACCAACTTTCTTAAAGTTGCCGCTCAATCGGCGGCAGCGGCAGCAGCAGCAGCGGCCGCCGCAGCAGCAGCAGCTGCCGGCGGCGCTCAGCCCACATCTTTGGCCCGTCCGCATGCCCGTCATCCGCTGATGGCGGAGGCAACGGTCACCGCCTTGCCACCGAATGCAGCCGGTGGCGCTGGCGGCATGGCTGGCACCGGCAGTGGCGGCCAGACCATGCCAAGTGGCGGTGGTGGTGGCGTTGGTGGCGCCGGTGGCGGTGGTCCTGGTCATGCCTTCATGCCGCCGGCACCGCCGGGCGGAGCTGGCAGCGTCGCTGCAGCTGCCGCTGCGGTGGCTGCAGCGCGTCTAGGCAAGGGCGATTTCTCGGCACCGCCGCCGCCGCCGCCAAGCACAAATCGCTTGCAGCAATCGCCATCAATTGGAATTGGACACCATCCGTCGTTTCGCTCCGATTTCAATGTGAATCTGCGTCAACAGCCGCCACCGATGAAGTCCTGCTTGTCCTGCCACCAGCAGATCCATCGCAATGCCCCCATTTGTCCCCTTTGCAAGGCAAAGTCGCGTTCCCGCAATCCCAAGAAGCCCAAAAAGAAGAACAACTAAGTGCAACACCCAACAATTCTCTCAGTGTAAATGTTTAAATATGTCTCATTTAAGTCGCATTTTTTACCCGCCTCTTTTTTTTTTTGTTTTTTTTTTACATATTTATTTATTATTCATATTATTATTAACCCAGCGAAAGTATTACATTTTGTCTCACATAATCCATAAGCTTGTAAGCTGCAGCTAATTATTATATTAATAATAATAATATTGTTCTCATCGTCTCTGTCATGTATGCTAGTTTTTCTGTTCTATCTGTTTAAGTTAATGTTCTACATTTAAGCCTACGTAAGTCCATATATCGTGTGTCAAATTATGTCTAATTACGTTTTTTATATGTACACGTAAGCATTCAAATAGTGATTCAATAATAACAAAATTTTTTCCAATTGTTTGTCTTTCACTCATAAATTATAAATCACGCCATGCCAAAAAATTGCAGATTTGAAACCTGGAAAATTGAGCGCCAAACGATCGCGAATCATAATTCAAATAAACTCAACGGATGTGGTAACTCCGATCGATGCGTATTCGTTTTGCAACACTTTAACTGGCATTTTACCACACTGCGTTGGCTAAGCCAGACTTGCTCACATTTTAGCAGCGCAAACCGATGTGGCTCAAATAACACTAAAATAACTTTTTCTTTCGAATTTCACCAGATCATCTGGTTGGACACAAGTGGCACAGGTGGCACAAAAACGAAACGGATCAAAGCCAAACATTCTTTGAGCGATTGCAATCATCTTTGCTGTATTTAAGTAAGTTCAAAAACGAAACAACATTTAAATGCAGCTGTTAAAAAAGCGTAGATTCTGTTTTCTTTCTTGTCGTGTTGCTGCCGCTGTTGCTGTTCTGCTTGTTGTTGTTGCGGCATGAAGAGAATATGTGAAAAGAGAAAGTTTCTGAAACGCGGTCAAAAAAAATAATAAAAAAAAAACAGCAAAGACAACAACAGCTCAGTAGTTTTACACAAATATTAAACGCAAGTTCGGTTTGATTAATTTGTAATATTTTTTTTTGTTAACAATTGCTTCTCTCTCAATGCAACACAGGAACAACAACTATAACAACAACAAATTCAACTATGGGCAATAAGATGTTGGCCGATAATAAGCACAAGAAATTCGCCCTGCAGCCAACAACAACAACTAATAAACAGATCGAGCAAAATGTGCTGCCAGCGAAGAAATCGTTGATTATCACGTATATTTTGTGGCTGGTTGGTGGCGTGTTTGGATTGCATCATTTGTACTTGCATCGCGATCGACATGCGTTCGTCTGGTGGTGTTCGCTGGGCGGCTATTTTTTTGGCTGCATCAGCGATATTTGGCTAATACCCGGTTATGTGCGCGATGCCAACGAGGATCCGCGTTTCGTCAAACAATTTGTGCTGAAGTTGCAACTGCATCCAACGCCTCCATATTCGGGCATGCGTCTGATGGGCGAGGTGATGATTGGCTATCTGTTTGGCCAGCTGTGCCTGTCGGCCATACCGCAAACGATAACCGCTGGCATCGATTTCACTTGGCTGCACTGGTGCATTCCGGTCCTTGTGTCGCTGGGCGTGTGGACCGTTGGCAACATTGGACGGGAGTGCGGCGTCTGGTGGCATTGCCTCATCGGCGCTCTAGTCATCTATCCGGTGCGCTATCTGATTTATGACGAAACGTATACTCTGCTATTGACGGCCGTAGGCTCTGCGCTGATCTTTGATTCCAAGTCCAAGCAATGGCTGCGAACACCGCCACGCAGACGTAGCACAATGGAGCGCAGCGTTAAAATTGGTGGCGCCGTTTGCATTTATTTGAGCCTCTGGGGCTGTGTGATCTTCTTCAATGGCACCATCACGGATGAGTATGGCAGCGAGGTGCCCATACGCGAAGCATTGCAAAATTTCTTAGCCTCCGCCTGGTGGATGGATCTGAAGCAGGCGCTGAGCGACACGATCAGCTATGCCCAGCATAATGGCTGGAGTCAGGTGTGGCGCGAGATACTCGAGAGCATGGATGTCCATGGTGAGCGCAATGCGTACAAGGTGCTGGAGATTAGTGCAACGGCATCGCAGGCTGAGATTACCGCTGCGTATCGCCGGCTCTCCAAGGAGCATCATCCCGACAAGGTCAAGGACGAGACGCAGCGCACCGCTGCCAATCAGCGTTTCATCGAGATCCAGCAGGCCTACAGTGTCCTCAGCAAGATCAAGTCGAATCGCCACCGCAAGAACAGACAGTTCAACGATGACGAACCCATTGTGCTCTAGTTCCCTTTATTGACTAATCTCAGTCGCCTTCAAAATATGTTTAAGTTAGTGCATTATTTATTTTTCGTTTTTTTTTCCCCCGCCCCCCATTACATATATTTAAGTATTTAATAAATTATTATAACAAAAATATTCAAATTCATTCCGTTCATTAACAGACTAAGTCATTTGATCGATTTGCGCATATCGATTAAAATCGATTTTCGATTGCAATAAAATTCACAATTTTAAAGATATATATATATATATAAAATATACCTCTTATTTTTTATTCACTGTAAGACAAATTTGATTAAGTAAAAACGTAATTGCAAGATTTTTGCACTTGATTATTGATAATTCAAGAAAAAGTCGAAGCGATGTTTTATTTCTGAATATATTAAATATTTCACTTAGAATATATTAAATATTTCT
Organism: Drosophila mimica; assembly: GCA_037043585.1. NCBI lineage: Eukaryota > Metazoa > Arthropoda > Insecta > Diptera > Drosophilidae > Drosophila > Drosophila mimica. The sequence continues at coordinate 6,640,255 of JBAMBE010000748.1, read as the reverse complement.
TAAGATGAAAAAAGCATCGCTCTAGTAAATTGAAGGAGACTGCGTTTAAAATCCAATTGGTAGAAATACTTGTAAATTTTCCACTGACACTTTTCTGAAATTCATATTTAGAATGTTGTGCAAAGTTCGTAAATAAAATCGTGAACTTGTTTCGAGGACGAATTAACATTAAAGATGAAGATCTATTTTTATAAAAGAATTTATCTCCGAATTTCTAGTTAAGAAAAACAACCAAATATAATATTTATATTCATTTATTTATTTTCATATTTTTCATAATATAATGAACTACTTAAAGTACTAAGCAAAAAAAAAAAGAAAATGTATGTATTACAATAATTTTTTGTTTTGTTTTTGTATTTTTTTTTTTTTGTTTGTTTCTCATTTGTTTATATTTATGTAAAACGTTTCATCAAAACGAAAAGTATATGTATACATATATATGTATGTGTGTGTATTATTTTTCGCAACATTATTTAAATAATTATAATTGCAATCGAAGGGAGGTTTTTAATAATGCTTCCTCAACACAAAAATTAAACATTTTTCAAAAATTTTTTTTAATTTTTTTTTGTTTTTTTTTTTTTTGTTGCCAATATCTTTTTCATGAAAAAGAAAAAATAATTAAATTAAAAAAAAACAGGAAACAATAACTCACTTAAATTTAGTTTAAAACATAATACTGAGCAAAAAATGTGTTTATCATTTTGCATGCTATATTTTCTGCTTTTGCATTTATTACATTTGTTTTAATCGCTTGCCCTATATATTTTTTTTTTTTTAGTTTTCTTTTGTGTTTGTATTTTATTGGTATTTTAGTACTTCATTTATTTTGTTGTTATTTTTTTTTCGACGGCTTAATAATAATTAATTGTAATATTAGTTTTCGCGGCCGGTTTTAGTTTAGAAATTTGACTATTTTGTGACTCTGTATATGTGTGTGTGTGTGTGTTTGTGCGTGTGTGCATACGTGTATGTGCGTGTGTGTGTGTGTGTTTCATTATCACCTTTTGTTGTTTGTTTAATTGTTTCTTGTTGTTTTGTATATATAAGCAGCAGCCAAGAAAAAAAAATTGAAAAAAATGTCTTTGTATATATATATATATATATATATATAGATTTAATGCTAGCATTTAAAATAAAATAACAATTTAATAGGCATATTTGACACACATACTGCTACAGCATGTTGTCAGTGTGCGTGATGCATGCGTACTAGTGAGTGTGTGTGTGCGAGTGTGTGCATGTGTGCGTGTGTGTGTGTCAACTTCTAATTGACATTAAATAAAGTTAAAGGCGCCCTCTGTCGTCCAGTTGCTAGCACAACCAACAACAACAACAACAGTCTGCATTCATCTCGCTGGCACTGTCTCTCTCTCTCTCACAGTCGCTTGCATATATGCACAAAACTAAAGTTATTTTCGCACACACTTGCACTTACATTTAACAGGCACACAGCACAAACGCACACACACACACACCCATATATATTGTATGTAAATTTATATTTATATGTGCTTGTAAGCATTCTGCGTTAAATGGACTTGGGGAGGGGGAATGTACTAAGTACTACGACAACTACAACGACAAAAGTTCGGACGCATCGCCGATGGACCGACGAAAAAAACTACGCGCCTGCGGCTATGCAACAGCTTTTTTTTTTGAATTTCATGTGTTTTTGCTTATCTATTTTTTTCTGTGTTTTTGTTTTGCTCTTACATATGTATGTGTGTTGTGTATGTGTGTGCTCTGCTTTGTGTGGGCGTGTAGGTTAACAGAGCTGTTAACTGCTAACTGGGAACCGATAACAGTTAGCGGTTAACAGCGCAGCTGCTGCAGCCGCAACGACGCGTCGTCGTCGGCAAAAATAAACAAAATGAACGTACAACAATTAACAAAATACGATTATTACAGCCGCGTGACTACAATATCTTCTTCGAGATCGTCCAACTCATCATCGGTCTCCTCGACGCCGTCGCCAAACGCGTTTGCCTGGGCAGCGGCTGCAGCAGCAGCCGCAGCGGCAGCTGCCTCCTTCTCCTTCTCGGCGGCCTCGAGTTTCTCCTGCTTCTTCACCTTGCGTTGCTGCAAAAAGCGAATACGAAAAATAACCGTTAGTTGTTAAGTTGTTAATCAATTAGAAATTTGACCAACAAAAGAGGAAGTAACCTCGTAATACAAAAATTACTGTTTCTTCTTTAATAGTTTAAACAAATTTTGGTTAATTGGATAAAATTGGATTCGTCGCATTTAAATTAAATGGTAAAATTGCTAAAATTGCAATTGACAGGACTAAGAAACAGTTACTCCTTCTAATTTACTGGGAATCGATCGAATATGAAAAATGAATCAGGTTGCAAAAGGGAAGAAATTGAAAAACTAATTTAATTTAATTGGCAAAGCAAAAATAGAGTTAAAAAAAATTTATTTGAAGGCAAGAGTTAATTTCTAAAATTCAATTGAATTTAATTTCAATTTTTGGGCAATTATTTGAAGATCTTAAGTGAAGTTTTAATTTCTAAATTAGAGTTCAGCTGAAAGGGTTGTGGTTTAGCTTACCTTCTTCCTATAGAGAATCTCGACGACGACGTAACCAATGCAGCCCAGCGTCAGCACCGCCAACAGAATGTAGAGCTTCATCTGGGTGCAGAGCGTTGTGGCATAGGCATAGGCGATGACGAAGCCAGCGGACTCCCAGAGGCGATAGTTGGAGAAGGCGGCCTCCTTGTTGCGTCGGAAGAGCAGGCCGTAGAGGCCGTTGATCTGTGTCTGCCACACGGCATCCCCAACGCCCCACAATCCGGACATGGCGTAAAAGATCAGCGGATTGTCGGGATTGGGTCGCCAGAAGAGCATCACAGAGATGAGCGTGAAATGGACGACAGCGCCTAGGATAATGATGGGCAGGCGTCCAATGTACTTCATTACCGAGCCAAACAGTATGGAGCAGAGAGCGTTCACCACACCAAAGCAGATCATGACGAAGCCAATCTGATGGACGCCCAACGCACAGGCGACATACGCCTGGGTGAAGTCAGCGCCAATGAATGCCTGCTCCATGCCAATGAATATGGTGATTGGTATAAGCAGCTGTAGATTGGGTTTCTTCATTTGGCGGAATGTCGCCGATAGCAATTGCAATCCGGATAGCTCCGCCGCCGAATTGGAGCCCTTGCGCTTCTCACCGTAACGCTTGAGCGGATCGAGAAAGAAGGCAATGATGCAAACGGCCGCCACAATGCACATCAGATAGATCATTGAGATCTCAAAGATTTCATCCTCTGGCGGACGCTCCAAATTGCCATGACCACCGTTGCCGGTGGTGCAGAAATTGGCTCCACATTGCTGCAAGTCCTCATCAGTGATTGTGGCATTGGGACTGCTGGCGCTGCCATGTGCGCCGCTCGACAGAACTGTTTAAAAGGAAGAACGGACAATTAGAGCGGGGAATACGGGGGGGGGGGGGGAAATGGCAAATTGGCAAATGGTACATACCCAGACTGGAGATGAGATTGCCCCAGAGCTCGGCGGATTGCCAGGCGAGGAAGAAGAAGCCAAAGAATCGGACAATAATGGCATCGACAGCCTGTTCAGTTATCTTAGCATATACCTGCCCGACCTGTGTCAGATATGTGGCCTTGGATGCCCACATGGGCGCCGCGCCCATACCCACAAGAATGCCAGCCGGCACCAGGGTGTAGAAGCGCGGGAACAGCTGGAAGGCAATGTACGGCGCATAGCAGAGCATGCTGCAAACGAGCGTCCATTTAACCGTCAGCTTCCGTATGATCAGCGTGGGCAGGAAGATGCAAGAGACAACCAGCGCCGCATAAATGGCACTTAGCGATACGGTGCCGAGGCCATCCTTTGAATTGATCGACGATTGTAGATTGGCCGTGCCCTAAATACCCAAAAGAAACAACACAATAAATATTGATATAAATTGTATTCAAAATTTAATCAAATCGGAGTCAATCCGGGAACTCACCTGAAACGCAGTAAACTGCACCATGAACGCTATCGAGATGATTGAGATATTCTTTAAGATGCGCCATTTCTCAGCGGGATTCAGCACAACTTTCTCTCGCAGCGAGGCCGTGTCGGGCTCAAAACCAGCTTTTGGCTAAAAATACAAGCAAAAAAAAGAAAAAAAAAAACAAAAAAATTAAAAAAAAAATAATAAAAATAATGCAAAACACAGCGAAAATTAATTGGCAGCTCGTTAGTGATTCGAAAATCAGTTGCAGGCGCTGGCGGTAAATTGAATTAAGCAATGTACTCCTTTAAGCGATACTCTTTCCCAAAAAAATATAGGATATATCTGTAAACCAATCAACTGATCGATCTGAAGTGATTTTTTTTTGCACTTTTGCACTTCCAGTTCTTTTCTATTTTAGTTATTATCAAAGGCTCTTTAAAAATTGGTAACAACATTATCTAAAATATTGTTCGTTGACCAGTTGATTTTAAATTGATACAATCTCAGAAACTCATGACAATAATAAATAATTATTATTTACAATATGCCACGTTTGGTTTCTACAAATAAAATAAAAAATAAAAACTCATTTGTGGATTAGATATTTATTAATTAAGCCCATCGATGGTAATCGGATTCTAATACAGTCTGAAGATAAGATTGCCAATTTTTTGTTTTTTTATGATGAGCATTTCTAGGAGCGCAACTAAAATCAAGAAAATCACAAAATTCTCTATAGAATTCCAAGTGACTTATGCAATAATCGTTAATATTATATTAAAATAAGAGCGTGAAAATTGCTGAAATTTATTCAGTTTGCTGCGCGTGCTGCGAATGCGATTCAAAGATAATCAGCTGTGAGTAGACTTAAAAAAATAATACAAATAAAAAAACAAAAGAAGGGTATTTGGGATGCGGCTTGCTGCATTTCATTTGGCTTGCCATCGATGTCTTTGGCTCACACACACACACACACACATATATGGACAGTTTTAATTGATTATTTATGTGTTGGTTGGCTTTAAAGCTTTTAGTTTCTAAAATTAAAAGCGGCATTTTCTGTGCGCGTTTTGTGCGCGTTTCGTGTGCGTTTTGTGCGCGTTTTACATTGCGCATGCGCAGCGCGGCCTTTAAATGGTCATAAAAAATGCGCAAGGCACCTGCTGAAAGCTAACTGGGCACGGTCGTAGAACTGGCCAAAAAATCAAAAAAAAAAAAAAAAAAACAATTTTTTTTTTGTATTTTGCATGCGGTGCCGCATCGCTCAGAAGGTTGC
>JBAMBE010000748.1:5850000-5880000 GCA_037043585.1 Drosophila mimica | reverse complement strand
AGATTTGTCAAAGCAAGTAGCAAAAATTAAGCCGAAATAAAAATTTGATTTTTACTAAGAAAAATTTCACATAAAATGTGATTTTGTTGTTGCAGCTGCTGCGGCGTGGCAGTGGAAACACATCATTTTTATCAGTTGTGGCAAGAGCAGCAGCAGCTATGTTGTTGGTGTCTGTGGCAAAGGTTTGATTAGCCATAAAAAAGGCGCATTTGGTGTCGACGTATTAAGTACTTGTTTCCATGATTATTGGTTGCCTGGCATTTTTATGTCAATGCTGCGCCCCCTTCGACTTTGGTTGCCGCTCCTGCCCCAGTTTCTTGCCAACGTTATGTGGCGCATTCAGTTTTTTTTTTTGTTTGTTTTTTTTTTTTGTTTATTTTACGAGCTTTCGTATTTGAAAGTCATAAAATGCACTTTAACAGCTAAACAGCTCAACAGCTCACAGCTCACAGCCTCCTCCGACAGACAGCGAATCCAGCTGAATGTTTTTGATGTTCTTTCGAGTTGAGTTGAGTTTATGTTGTTGTCGTCGTTGTTGTATTAGATTGTTATTGTTAGTGTTAATGTTTTGTTTTTTGTTTTCGTGATTTTTTTTTTTTCTTTTTTTGATTTGTTTTTGTTTTTAGAGCGCATTAAGTTATTATTATGATTAGGCTGTGCGCTGGTGAACTTTAACCCAAAGTCGCCATTTGGCCAGGGGCAAAGTGGAAATGCTTGAACCGATCTTCGCTCGCATTTGGTACACAAAATGCTGCAGTCCAATAAAATGTAATTAATTTGGCAAAAAACTTTTCCACAGCCAATAAAGTAAGCAAGCTGCAGCAGTAGCAGCAGCAGCAGCAGCAGCTGGAAAAGCAAAAGCCAAAGATGAAGGAGCTGAATGTGCAGGATTTGCATGCCAGCCAAGGATGAGCCACCAAAAGCCATCGAAAATGCCACAAGGCAAAACAAGCGGATGCGGAAGAGGTGGGCGGTTGGGGGTTGGGAGGTTGGGAGGTTGGGATTGGGGCAGCCAGGCAACTGGAACCGCAGCTGAACCACCACAGAGCAGCTGCTCGACATGAACTTATAAAAGCTGGCAAAACTCTTGAACCAAACTCAGCAGTGGTGCCTGCAAAACGGGTGGGTGATTTTTGGGGGCTATGTGTGTGTGCGTGTGTGTGTGTGTGTGTGTGTGCGTGTGAGTGTATGTGTGTTTGTGAAGGGGTGGTTTGCGATTGCAAAGCTGCATTAAAAAGTTAATAAAAGTGGAGCAAGCCACAAGTCGTGCCGCAATTTGAGGCAGCTGCAGCTGTAGCACAAGGATATGGATATGGATATGGATATAAGTATAACTATGTAATCCACATATGCATTACATATGTATGTGTGTGTGTGTGTGTGTGTGTACTCTCTTAAGTACACAGCAAGAAACTAGGAGAATAGTTCCAAGTCAAGTTGTTTTGAATGAATGCAAACGTCTTTAAGTGCCTAGTTTCTTTCAGTGAGTGAAGAAAGCAAAAAAAAAAAAAAAAAAAACCTGTTGCAAGGTGCTATAAGCTGCGACTTTGACTTGCCACTTGCCACACATACCACCAGCCACCACCAAACGTACTCAACTCAAATGGCAAACAATTAAAAAGCTCAGCACTGTGCGAAGCAACGGATTCATCGACACACCCACCCACACACACACACACGCACACACACGAGAGGGAGACGCACACAAAGAGTAAACACAAGTAACTAATTGCAACTGCAACTGCAACTGTTGCCAAATGGCGCCACACTTGTGGTTAAGGGTCCCTTTTCCACCATTCAACTCTCAACTCGAGCCAATTGTAAATATCGAATATGTGCTTCACACACAAACCCCCCCCCCCCCGCCCCACCACACACACACACACACACTCACACACACACACACAAACCCAAATAGTTGCTTCGAGGCTAATTAAGAACGCATTAAAAACGTTTTGCAGTTAGAAACAGAAAGTGGCAGCAATTTGTTAAGGGTCGCAGCATCAGGTGGCAAGCTATGCCCCCAACAACGGGGCAACAACCCAACACAAGTCAATACACATATGTTTGTGTGTGTGTGTGTGTGTGTGTGTGTGAGAGAGAGCTGGCAACCGATTCTCAAGAGCTGAATGTCAATCCTTGAGATTGAGTAGTTGAGCGATCGATTTACGACTTGCAACAGCAAATGAATACTACTCAAATGCTGACTGCCACAGAGCAGCACACTGTGCAACAGTGCAACAAATTCATCCGTTAAGTATACGTAGCAACCAACTCGAACTGTGTGTTTTTAGTTAGCTTTTGATATTTACATGATGCACTACAGGTGTATTCATGTTCTGATTGAATAGATTCATTAAGCGTAATCAATGATTGACATGCACGGGGAGGTAAATGCAACTAATTAAGAGTGGCACTCAACTTAACTTGAGGCAACATCGCAGAGTAACGCTGTTGCTGAGACGACTCTTTGCTCAAATGTCAATTCGATGAACGATTGCATGCCCCATTTGTGTTGCAAGAATATTATTCAAATTTAATGCTTGCACAAATGTTGCCAAACTATTTTTGATTATTTTTGATAATTCAACTAGTTTGTTTTGTATTATTTTAGTAAACAAAGCAATTGAAGTTAATTTCATGTTATCGATAACTGCCCCGTTTCGATAAATATCAATTGATATAAGTTATAGCTCGGCAACTGTAAAATTTGTCTTATGATCGGATATTCGGTTTGAATTGAAAGTGTGTAACTGCTCCCTCTTTCTCTCTCTATCTCTTTCTCTCTCTCTCTCTATCTCTCTCTCTCTCTCTCTCTATCGCTGCTGACAATTTGCGTCCGTTTGTTGCGCACGTGAATTGAAATTTAAATATATTTTATACATATTTATATAGAAAATATCAATAAAACGAGTCAGCAAATGACAACGCCAAACGTGCCCCGTGTGTCCAAGCCACACATTTGCATTAATTGTTGTTGCTTTTTATGAGTGTTTGTCGTGTGTGCAAAGTCGTGTCAGAGGATGCCACACCCCGGCCGTTGTTGCAACACCTTCAACTTTAAGTACATTTGGTTTTTAATATGCCGCAAACGTTGTTGATGGTGCCAAAGTTTTTCCATTTTTTGTTGAGCACCCGCACCTTTAGTCACCTCACTACCTGCCACACACACACACACACACACCCATCAGCTGTAGCACGCTGTCACTCTAATTCAATTTGAAGTGCGAGCATTTTGCGTATTCTCGCCCCAAAAAGCCAAGTGAAAACTTTTCTTGCAAAATCGCTGCACGCAAAGAGGAAGAATAAAGAAGACAGTTGACCGCTGTCCAGGGTGTGGGCGTGTCTTATACCTACCACATGTGTGTGTGTGTTGGGGGAGGGGTGGTTGTAACAACGTTACGTGGCCTTGTCGAGTCTCTCATTTGTAATAAGTTGCGAGGCATTTCGTTTGCATTGCATCGCGTCTGAAGTTGACCGAAAACAAAATAATACAATAAGAAACTGCAACTTGGTCTTTACGATGGCCAACGACTCCGCCCATCCCTGCCCCAACACACACACACACACACACACACACACACATGATGGTTATTTGGCCACCTGCGACCCAGTGTCTGGCGTACGTGACATTTGGCGGCGCCACAAAAGCACGTAAAAGAAAATACTCTGTAAATCTGTACGTCATTTCTTTTCCGTAGTTTTTCGCAGCCGCTGCTCACTTTTTGCTTTCTTGCTTTTTGGCTGGCGTCTTTGGTCCTCTAACGGCTCTTTGCCGTCGCCGTCTACGTTGTCTGCTCCTTTTTATTATTTCTTTTTCTCTCTTAACATTTTTTTCTGTCTCTTTTCTTTTTTGGTTTTTTTTTTTTTTTTTTTGTGTTGCAGCCTTGTTTACAACTGCGTCGCCGACGAAGCGCAAAAGTGTTTGTTGCTGCCGCAGGACGATCGAAGACGAAGAAGGCATTGAACGGCAACTGGAACGGGACTGAAAGACCGAAAGACGCGGCAGCAGAGTGGGCTGGTGTGTGTGTGTGGGGGGGGGGGGGGAGGAGAAAACAGTCTGTCTACAAAACAGTTGCCGGCATTTTGCTTGCTTGGCTGGTTGGTTGCCTGGTTTGGGGCGGCTGGAACTGCCATAAATTTTGCTTATCTTAACGGAAAAATACAATTTGTAATTGAAAATATTTGTGAGCACATAAACACACATAAAACACACACATACACACACATACACACACACACACACACACACGCTCGAAAGTTGCTGCTAAGTTTTTCTTTGTAGTTTTCGGCATTTTCGTTACATTTGCCAAAACGTAGCCCTGCGCGGCAAGTCCAAGTTGCAGCCATCAACTGCCAAGTGGCCGCTCAATTTTTAATGGGTTTCCGTCTCTTTGTTTAATTGACACAGTCTTTCGCCCCCTTTTCTGTGTGATGCCAACCACACACCCACCCGCCCAATAAGCCACTTGTATTGGCACATTGTAATAGCTTTGTTCTCTCTCCCATTTACGACCATCTGATGCTTAACTTTAACTCCAAAGTGCCCACAACAATTTAAATAGGTTGTGCACACCACTAACGGCGCCACAATCTCCACCCAACAACATTATCCCAATGCAGACAGCTCAAAATATCAGCAAACTGTATGTTGAATACTCCAGCTAAAAACAAGTCAGAATGCTGAAGTCGAGTGAGCTCGACTTCGATATACCGTTAACCCAGCTGTTAAATATATTCTAATACTGTTGGTGAATTTTCCTATAAAAATTTGTTGCACACTGTGTACAGAAAATGCTTGCGGCTGCTGATAGAAATGAGATCAATTAGAGAATATACCATAACTTGGGTGATTCTTATCCGATTTTGATGAAATTTTGGAAGGTGATCAATAATAGACATACGCATATTATGTGTAAATTAGAATACTCTGCATTTTAAATTGTGGGAAATATTGCTATGGAAAATCAAAATATATCGACAATCGATAAACGGAGACAGTTATCGATTAAATAAAGCAATCTTGATCTCCGGCTGGTATACGAGAACCTATATTTTTTTAAATTTGAAGTCTCTAGCTATGGCTATATCGACTCGGCTGTTGATCCTGATCAAGAATATATATACTTTATGGGGTAGGAGATGCATCCTTCTGCCTGTTACATACATTTGCATTTGCACCATTATACCCTTTTTACCCATTTTTAATGGGTATACCCTTAAAAATTATGGGGAATGTTGACGAGACTTTCGAGCACATTCTGCAAGATTGCGACTTAAATTACTAATGGAATGTAACTAGTGAGAATCACTAGACCAAGAACCATAACTCATTTATAAGGAAAATAGTATCTCTTTATCTCTATCTCTCTCTCGCTCTCCCGACTCTCTCTCTGTCTCTCTTCTCGCTTCTCTATACTCCTTCCCGCTTCTCTATACTCCTTCTCACGTCTCTATACTCCTCGCTTATATCTTCACCACTTTAGCTCCTTTAAATGCAGCTTATCAAACAATTACCAATCAAAATTGTGGTTTCGTTTATTTAACGGCTTTGTGGCTACTTATAATATGCATCAGAATTTTGTGGCATGGAACGGACAATTGTGTGTGTTGCACTCCTCTATATGCATATCGTATAGATTTTGAGTGTCTGTCAAAGTTGCTTGTATATAATTAAGGCTTGGACACGCCCACAAGTGCGGGGCGTATGCAACGGTTGTGCAGTTTATAGCCCAATTTGGTGACCTGCACCACAGTGTTGGCCTCGACCGTGGCATCCAACGTTTGGAAGAGGGCCTCGTGCACATTGGGATCAAATTTCTGATCGATCGGATCGAAAGTCTGCAAACCATGACGCTTGAACACCTGCAGCAGCGAGGCGCATGTCAGCCGAAGACCCTCGTAGAGACTCTGCAGATCCCGATTGGTATTCAACCGATCCTTGGGCACCGCCTCAGTGGCCTGGCCAAGCACATCGGCCACCTCGATCAGATCCTTGCAGAAGCCCTGTATGCCATACAATCGGGCATCGCCAATCTGCTTATCGAGTCGATTGCGCATATTCTCGCCATCGGCCAATGCTCGCTTGTACTTGTTCAGCAGCCCGTCATTCTCCATCTTGGCCAAATTCAGTTCCTGTGTCAGCCAATCGATCTCTGCCTCTTTCGGCATCTGATTCACTGTGCCGTAGACCTGTGCCCGCCACAGATTTGCCATTGTTGCCATATTGGCCTTTTGGATGTGTCGCAAACGTCTGGTGAGCATCCCGAGCAATGTGAGTTTAGTTAAAGACTTCTGATTCTGCTTGCTTAATTGATTTTCTGAGTGTGTTTCAATCAAAAGCACAGAAGTTGAAGTTATTTTCTGCCTGGCCCCCCGCCTGCTGTCAAAACTAATTGAACTTTATCGTTGTATATCGATATCGTAATCGATAGCAACAGCATCGATATATTTGCGCAGATAATGTTAAGCCATATTTGACAGACGATACTGCAATAATTGTTGCATTCAATTTTCGAGGCAAGCAATTTGCTTTAACCTCTTGATAGTCTATCAAAAGTGAAGTTCATTGATTCTTGCAATCATTAACTTGTTCAAAAATGATCATCTTCTCTAATCGCCGAACCACAGATGCCATTAAACATCGCTGAACCGTTCCATTGAACCGCTGCAACAGCAACAGCAACAGCAACATATATGAAGACATGGCGAGGCTCTTTACTGGTGCTGCTAGCTGCCGCCTTTCATTGTGCAGGCATTTTTGTTTGCGTGTCTCGCCCCCGTTTCGCTCTGGTCCCCACACGCTCCCCCTCCCCCGTCCTTCTTGATAGCCCCACAACTACTCCCTCAATACGACTAGCAAGCTAGTTGCAAGCACAAATAGAATTGAAATGTTCGCAGCCGGCGAAGGCGTCGCTGTCGACGTTCACGTCAACGTCAACGTCAACGTCAGTCGTCCGCAACAGCAACAACAAAAACAAACTTGGTCACAATGCCCACATCAGGTCTGAAGCGGGCCTCAACGTCGTCTTATCATAATGATGACGTTTACATTTCAATTAACGAAGAACAACATAATTGCACCAGTCAAATTATATAATTATACACAAACAACACACGCACACACACACACACACACACATGCACACACACACACACACACACACGTGCAGGCAGTGATTGGGGAATCGCCCCATCGACATCGACAGCTACAATTGCTAGGTGAGGGGTGGAGAGGGGGCGACAGAGTTTCTGGCATTTGATGCATATTGAAAGCGGCTTGGCTCGACTCGACTCGACTCGAGTCGACTCGGCTCGGCTCTTTTGGCATTGGGATCTGTGGCAGCTGCAACATCAAATGCGTTGCAGGTGTTGCCCCATGTGTCAAAAAATAATCATTTTGAAATCACTTCACTTCACTTCACATTACTTCACCCAAACGCGTTCCATAACACAGCCAGCCAGATCGGGAGATGAAAAATGCGTTCGTTAAATGCACCCGGAACAGGGCGAACATGCCACGTTTGGGGGACGGACAACCTGACTGCTGCCACGAATAGTGAAAGAAGAAGAAGAAGAAGAAGAAGAGGAGGAGGAGGAGGAGGAGGTTGTTGTTGGTTGCGGCACCAGCCTTGTGTGTGCTTCGGCTGTCAAGTGTTCAAGCGAGCAGTCTCGAAACAGGCCATAATTTGTATAGAAAACGATGTCTGTCTTTTAATTCCAATTCAACATTCAATTCAATGAACGACTTGAAGCAGTTCTCAGACAGCCGACTCCGTCACTCCGTTGCTCCGTCGCTCCGTCAGCTAGTCAGTTAGTCAGCCGCAGCTGCGTGCAGAGCTGCACTGAGCCAAATAATCGATAAGTATATAAAATCGAGGCAAAACTGCTGGTGTTTTTTTTTTTTTTTTGTATTTACAAATTATGAGAATTATATTTATTTATACATTATTATTATTATTATTATATATAAGTTAAGAATTATTCTACCGAAAACCTACAAAAATCCAAACTCGCACTCGGTCATCAACACCGGATTCAGCTACACGCGCAGAACCAGGCAGCTATATCAGATATATCAGATATATCAGCCATATCATTTGGCCAAGACAATATGCAACATCAGCGATTATGAAGAAGCGTTTTAACGGAAATCCAGCGCTGGAATTGGTTCCAGTGAAAGCTGCCACCCGCAACCACAACAACGAAGCTACAATGCCGAGACGTCAGCAGAATATAGTAAACCGATGCATACTTATATTAAGAATCTTTTTATAAAATTATTCCTAAGAAAGCACTGAAAACAAACAGTTGGTTTTATTTTAAATTAAAATCCTAACAAAATGTTTAATTGGCGCCCGAGCAGGGACCCGTGATCGGAGACTTTGATAAGTTCGCGAGTTCTAGTGACCTAAAGAACCACACATCGAGACTTAAGTGCAACGATAGGTGATAAGTGACTTTAACTAATTAAGCTCGATCGAAGGCGAACTCACAGAGCCGCAGATACGGATAACAAAAACTGACACCTTAAAAGTGCCTCAAGTAGCCACGTAAAGAACTGACCATCAAAGAGGTAAAAGTGCCGACTGCTATTCTAAGAGTGCCTCAAGAAGCCACCTAAATGAACTGACCAAAAAACACCACCGCCGACAAGCCTGTAGTGCCCGTCCGCAGGGTACCACGTATTAAAGTTTCCGACTAGAAATCGTCGCGGGACAAAAAGGATCAACTCCGAAGGAACATCGTGGGAGATTCGCCGGAATGATAACTATACTGTAAGCGCATTAAGATATTAAAATGAAGATATTTAAAAGAAAAATGAATTAAAATTAAGCGAAAAAGAAAAAGAAGATATTAAAAAGAAAAAATTAAAAACAGACAAAATAGAAATTAAGTTAAGAAGAGAATAATTGAAAACAAAGACAAAATAGCAACTAAGTAAAAGGAATTTCTTTTTTTAAATTTTAAGGAAAACAAGTAAGTTGCTGTAGTCGAGGTGGCTCGACTACGATATACCCTTAACCCAGTTGTTAAATATATTTTAGTTTTATTGGCAAATTTCCCTTTAATATGATTTGCACTCAAATATTCAGTTCAAGGGTCTTACAGATCCAGTAGCAATATACCTGCTTCTGTCTTGCACATTCATAACCCTTTACGACTCTAGAAATGGTGCGTAACTGTTCGCACCCGCGCACGCTCGACACGCGAACCCTGCAAAATTTTCGACGCGTCGCAGTCAACGCTCTGCTGGGACCCAGACTTAAAAAATGCATGATACACATTTTTGTCTATTTGACAACTCTATGTGTTGAGTGCCTGGTGCTATAACGTAGTAGGCCTTGCAAATAGTTTTTGCAGCGAGTAAATCTTATTAAATATAAATCATTCGACAAATATTTTATGTGTCGAACAGAGCTCTAAATTTATTTCTTTTGGTTCTTGTTTACAATTTTCTTTTTAGTTTCAATAATGAGTCCAAGGCGAGGCCCGCCCCGTGATTGTAAGCTACGAACAATTTTAGCCCAAGAAAATGCTGCACTCGCCAAGAAAATCAAATCTCTTCGCGCCGAATGCAAAAAACTAAAAAAGAAGCTTATGATTAACGAAGAAGAAATAATAATCAAAAAAATCATTGAACTAGAAAAGGTGGTTCTCAAGTTAAACAATCTGCAGGATGAATCAATCGAAAATCGGAATAATCATAAGAAAGTGGTAAGCACCTTTAAAAACGGACTCAAGATGTGCCCCTGCGACAACAATATTAGTCGTTCTCTCTTTCTCTATTTAGACTTTTTTCGATTTAGTGTTCATAGAATTTTGCACCATTCGGAAAACTAAAGTATGAGTGTTATTTTCAAAAAATTGCATTTTGGAATAGAATACAAATAGAATAAATATTTTTGCTTCTAAAACGTTTATTCGATTTCAAGCAACTTATATATTTTTTAAAAACAAGCACAATTTAGACTTTCAGTGGCATAATTCCCTATGCAAATATACAAAATGGACAATTGCGATTCCTGACATAACGATGGACTCAGCAACTAGGCAAAAGGTGGGCCAATTCACAGTATTCCCCCTTGGTCCCAAAACGGGAGTATGGTTTCCTCTATGAGACACTTAATTAACTGCCTGTGGATAAGATAAATATGCACAACAAACTCAGATATGTAGTAATAAAAGGCCAAGATTTATTTTGTAAGTCGATTCCTCGTATGAAACTATGGATACTTATATATAGATATAGGTATAGATAATTATATATAGCTGCAGAGGAGGTGTGTGAGTGTGTGGTGTGTGTGGCATATTGCGTACCACACACACACATGATATGTGTTGCACGTTGTGGTGCTAATGCACCTTTGGCGTGTGTGCCGCTTGTATGCCATTTGATGCACTACATCTGGTCGCGTTGCACGTTGCACGTTGCACATTGTGCAGGCAGGCTAATGAGCGACAGAAATGCGCTTTGCCACTGTGATTGAAATACGCTCGTAATGTAACAATCATGTTGCACAAAATGATGATGATGATGATGATGGAGCATGAGACAAGATCTGCACTGAAATTTGTATTTGTTGCGACACCACCAGCTGCTGCCACATATTGTTGAGATTGAATCTGATTGTGAATCATTGTTATTTTTAGATGGAAAATTATCAAGTTTCATTCAGCCAACTTCATGTCAAACTAACTGCCACATAATGCTGCACTCGTGTTAGCTTTGACAGGAGTTTGGGCCATAATCGAGCCCAAAACTATTAAGCCTAATTGATTTGTTGAATCACTCGTTGCCATATGCATGTATTCATAAATAACAATACAAATATTTGTTATATTTTAAATTGATTGCAATGTGTTTTTTTTTCTGTTTTTTTTTTTTGTTTTTTTTTTGTTGATCTTTCGTTTTTGATTTCATTTGCAAATGCATAAATTATGACAACGTGTCAAATGTTTTTCAGTTTATTGTTTTTATTGTTGGCCATTTAGCTACTCTTTTTATTGCCATTGTTGGCATTAGACAGAAAATGAAACAACAATTTTGTTGCAATTTCAGCTTTGAGCTAACAATATGTTTTCCATCTGGTTGTTTTTTTTGTTTCCCATTTTTTTTCTTTTTTTTTTTGTTTGTTTGTTTGGCTGTTGTGCATTTTGCATGGAATTGCGGTAAATTAAATTTTTGCCTGATTGGTGTGTGCATTTTTTATGATAATTATCTATAAGCCACACACGTTGCACACATATACATAGACATATACATATATATACATGTACATCTCTCTCAGCACAAAATAATGAATTAATAAAATTAATGTTTATTACTATTGTTTCATTTTCTGTGTGTGTGTGCGTGTGGCTAATACTAAACATGCGTGTGTGCGTTTAAGCGTTAACTGTTATTAGTTTAGACACACATAGCCCCACCCCTCACACTCCCCCTTCCCTCCCTCGTCTGGGGCATCGACACGTAAATGAAAATGCCTTAGCATTTCAATAAAAAATTTTATGTTATAATTATTATGGGGCACAAGCAGCAGAGAGGCAAAGTCGTCGAGACGACAGACGACAGAAGACAGACGAAAGCGTGGAATGCGTATAAAAATTAAGGCCTCTATAACCCAGCTGGCCCCGCTCCCCGTCCGCCACCCCCACCCAACCCTCCTGGGCAGACCGCAACGTCGCGGCCTGCCTTGGCCCATAATTTTTCTATTAGACAAATACGCAAAGACGCGTTGCGGGGAATATAGGCATGGGGCAGGGGCAGGGGGCGGGTTGTGTATATATATGTTTGCCATGTGAGAGTGTAATAAATTTTATTAAATACACATACAAACAAACAAACAAACAAACAAACGACACTGAGAACTGAGAACTTAGGAATGAGGACTGAGGACTGACTGGCCGACCGCTGAAGGAGGTGCCACACATTTGGGTCATCATACGTGACCGACCAGCAGTGGAATGTGCCTCGTCAAACCCCAAGCCACCCCGCCACCCCCCTGGGCTGAGGCAAATGTCCAGCTGAGCCAACACACATAAAAAGAAAATAAACAAAAACAGAAACACCAAAAAAAAAAAAAGAAAAGCTAAAAACAAGAAAAGTGCAACAAGCGCAGCTGAAGCCCATGTGGCAATGTGGGGGGCTGGGTGGTGCTGTGGCACTTGAAGTGAAGTGTGTCCAAATTAATGGACGTTGAATGAAGTTGACCGGCTGTCAGAAGACCATAAGGCGCCATAATTACTTTTCACACCAGTCGCCAAACGACAGAAGAACAAAAACAGAAAACGAGCAACAAAGAAAAAATTACCAAAGATTTAATACATGGAAATGGGGCAACATAGAGTGCATACAGTACAGTAAAACCTCGATTAACATCCTCACCAATAACTCAAGTTATTTGCATATAAGTGACAATCAGTAAACATAACTTGATATAAAACCTGTCAAAATTTCCAATTTCCCCTTCGCAACTTGCACCAATCTGGAGCTGTGACATGTGAGTGCAACAACTACTCAAGATATGTACAAATATAAGGCTGAATGTGTGGCACACTTTGTGCCGATAATATAGATAAAGGTGAGGCAAGCCCAGCCCATGTTGACTAAATTACTCGCGATGTCTTATGAAAAACATATATATACATATATAAATATATATATATTAATTAATATTATTATACATAGATATATCATTAAATCAGTTCAAATCGAATTCAATAAAATCGCTGGGTGTACAATTATTTGCTTACGTCAACTTAGCAAACAACATTTATTAACTTTGCAACAAATTAATTAATTTCGACTTTTTGTGGCAATGCAAACAATTGAAAAAAAAAAAATGAAAGAAGAAGAAAGCGCATGCAACAAAAACCATGGCAAAAATGCGCGGAGATTTTTTCATTATTTCATTCATTTAGACGAAGTCCGATTGTTGACATATGTTTGTGGCTATCGGTATTTAATTTGATATATATTCAACTATTGTTTAACCAACAAAGTAAAAAGCGCTTTAATCACAAAATGCGTGCATTTTAAAATTGAAATGAAACCGAGCAGTAGAAAATAAATATATATTTATTTTCAAAAGTATATATATATATATATATATATATATATATATACATATATATATACGCAACATTTGTAAATTGAATGCCACATTTGCCATATTTGATGTGGCAACTGTTGAAGCAGGCCTCGCGCTTTGTTAACACGTCATAAAACGGCCGCCGCTGGCACAATGCAAATTGACAGAGTTATTAAAGCATTTATCTGTGTGTATGTGTGTGTGTGTGGGTGTTGTGTGTGTGTGTGTGTGTGTGGGTGTGTGTGTTGTGTGTATGTGTTGTGCGTGTTGTGTGTGTTATTGAAATGCAAAATATTTTGCATATTTAAAAGTCAAAATGCAATCATTGAGAAAAGGTGCAGCCAACACAATGTGGACAGACACCCGCTGGCAACATATAGTTGAAGGGGGGAGGGGTGAATGAGGAGAGGGGGTGTGGAGTGAGGTGCTGAGGGTTTTTTTGGATCAGCGGAACGTTTACCGACAACATCAAATAATTGTTAAAATCCAAATAACAATCAACAAAATGCATGACTCAACACTGGCTGGTCAGCGGGAGAGCAGGGCGTGGCTACAAGTGAGGGAGGGGGGGGGGGGGGAGCAACAAATGGGGGCAACTGTGGAGCTGTTGCTGTTGCTGTTGCTGGCCAAATGCAATTTATAGTGCGTATAAATGAACTACTGACCAAAAGTGGCCCAAACTGAACGCATTCAGGTCTATTGGGGAAAATGTCCATGCATGTGAAACTATCCAGCGCACGAGTGTGTGTGCTTGTGTGTGTGTGTGTGTGTGTGGCATGTATGTGTTTGAAATTTATTGATTTCCATATATTTATTTGTGTAAAATGCCATAAATTACAATTATTTAACAGGAGGCCGGACGGATGGGAGAGTAGCAGCAACCACAGGCGAAAGGACGCAGAGACGCAGGGTCTGGGGCAGGGATATCCGTAAGGATACCGGACCTAAAGTTGGGTCAGTAGTGCTGTTTTGTATGTGTGTGTGTGTGTGTGTGTGTGTGTGTGTATTTGTTGGCTTGTTGCTGTTGCATAATTTGTTAGCCAAATTGCAACTCAACAAGCTACGAACGATGAGCTCAAAAACCCCTGCAACGGACACAAACGCGGACACAGGTGAACACACACACACACACACACAGGTGAACACACACACACACACACATGTGAACACACACACACAGAGCAATGGCTGATATTGTGCCATATAGTATATTGCTCATCAAATATGCAAAAGTTGCCAGTTTCAGCTGAAGCAACAAGGCAATTGAGCTGAAAAGTGCAAACAGTGACTTTCCCAAAGACTGTGAAGCGAAAACAGTGATTGACGGTGATTTCCCATACGGTAGCGGAGAAGCTATCCCCATATCTTAAAATCCGTCCAAATTCATTCCTTTTCTATATGTGTAGTTTTTAAGAGCAAATTTAAAACTAAAAAAAAAAATAACATTTAAAATTCTCGAAAATTAAACAAATAGTGAATATTACAAATGCAAACAAGATGATTTTATTTGTTGGCTGCTTGTAACAGATTCAAAAAGATACAAATATCAATAGCTATAATTATATATTTATATATATATATCTATATGTATGTATATATATATTATATATATTTCAATTTATTAAGCATTCACCTTAGCATCAGGCAAGTAGATTGTGTCGAAAAATGTCATCAACAATTCTTTCTCTCTCTCTCTCTCTCTCTCTCTCTTATTTTTTCTCCCTCTCCCTCTCTCTCTTTCTCACTCTGTCTTAGTTATTTATTATATTTTTCATATTCTTATCGTTTTTCACTTTGGATTGTTGCTCATCTCTAACAAAATTTAATGGCAACATCGCCCTTTGCTTATCGTCCATCGCCCATCGTCCTTCGTCCATTATCCTTTATCCTTCATATACAACAACAGTTAGTTCAATAGCTTGACGATTTGTTGGCTTTGCAGTTTTCTAGTATTATCGTTGGGGCTTATTAGCTGCGGACTCTGTTCCCTGCTGCTCTCCATATGCATTGCAAATTGGCAATTGGGCAAATTTTGCAATCAAAGGAATGATTTTCATATTTAAGATCACAAGTAGCAGGCATTTAAGTATACACACACACACACACACACACACAAACAAACACACACACAAGTGGAAGGCATGTACTTAATTTGGCAATTGTCTAAGAGACAGGCAACAACAACAGAAGACACAACATTGTACAGATATATCTAGTTAGGTGTACAAGTTTGTGTGTGTATGTGTGTATAGTTGCATGTGTGTGCGTGTGTGTGTGTGTGATTGTGTCTTGGCCAGCCCGAGTCATTAATATTAATTTCGTCTTTAATTTATTGTAATTTAGGTGCATTTGATAAATCGTATTATTATTATAAGCAGTTGTCTGCCAAGCTCAGTGGATGGGAAAGGGACGAGGGGCAGGGGTTTAGCGGGGAGGGTGTGAGAAATATGTATTTATGTTCCATGCCACAGACAGAACCTTAAGTTAACCAAGCTTGCAACTCACCTTTTGCTCTTGCGCCTCCTTCAAAGTCAATTGATTAACACACGAATTAAAGCTGCAAGTGAAAATGAGATAAGCAATTGATTAGAAAATATATATTTATATTTATATACATATATATATATATATATATATACATCTATATATAGATATGTATGTGTGTGCATTAGTTGTGTGCACATTTGAAGCAAATGCTAATTGGACATTTGCATTCCACATTTTTTGCACTCATTTATTATTAATTATTTTGCATTCTTCATTTAATCAGTTGCTAATTGATTTAATATGCATAAAATATGTACTTGAATATTTCAATTAAAGTGGCAATAAATTGATTGGATTTATGATTTATAAAGCGTTGCTTTAACTACTCACGTAATTGTTGTAATATTCAAAGCATTATTTATGTATTTAGAGATCACTCAAAAGTATCTTTTGGAGACAACAGCTTGAACAATTCTGTTCTTGTTAGTTTTTTTTTTTTTTTCAAATGATACCAAAATAATTTTTGGGTATTTACAGCAAAAGTCTGTGCTAAATAGGAGTATTTTATTATAGAAGAAAAGTTAAGCCAAACAATGGCTCAGCTTTCAGTAGGAAAGGAAGAAAAAACTTTACTCTGATATTTATTTATATATATGACTGTGGAGTACATTAAAATAAAGTTTGTTGCATGTTCGACGGAGCGATGCTTAAGGCGCTTATGCGAAAGTTGAAAAATCTCATTAAATACAAGAGCAACCACAACAACAACAACAATAACAACAATAACAACAATAATAATAATAATAATAGCAAATGCAATATACTAAAAATTTATGCCTTGTTGTGAAGTTCTTTTGTTGTATCACATTTGGCTTTCATATAAAAATTGTGTAAAATAATAAAAATAATTTCGCTCATGCTCGCACACACACACTCGCACACACACTCGCACACACACACACGCATAATGTCGCCAGACGCCATTTTCTATTGTTATTTTTGTTGTTGTTATTATTTTTGTTGTTGTTGTTGTTGCGTTTAATGGGCGCCGTTACGTGCATTGGCACTTGCTTTGGCCAGCGCATCGATGTCAGTGGCGTTGCACGGGTTCAGGCGGCAGGGGGCGTGTCTGGTAAGTGGGTTACTCTCCTCCTTGCATTACGTTGGCTTCGATACGTTCTGCGCCACAACCCAACCCAACCCAACCCAACCCAACCCAATCATACCCAGAGCATCCTACTTCCTCCCTCTTGGTCCGTTTATAAATGACATAAATATAATTAAATCGTTATAAAAATGCATTCGACAAATCAACAGCAACAAGAAAGACACACACCACACACACAATACACACACACACACACACAGCTATTGGTTGTGCGGCAGGCGGCGCCTTTGTGTTGCACACTTGTCCATTGAGCATTGCAAGTTTATTCAGCGTCCGCTTTTGGATGCGGCAAATGTGAGTGCACTCGAAAGTGCACTTCAAATGCACTCCACTGCACTCGTATGCATTTGCTTTGGCTCTGCGCGCTTGCAACACAAACACAAACACAAACACACACAAATATAAGTTATCTAAGCCCGGCTGTTTGAGTTGCGAGCGCCACGCCACGCCACGCTCTGTGGCATGCTTTTGTGGACTTTCCGTAGTCAGCGCCTGATGCACATTATTATAATTATAGTTAGTTGTTTGCGCGAAACTCTGCTCAGCTTTTGCTCTGCTCCGCTCTGCTCCGCTCTGCTCTGCTCCGCTCCGCTCCGCTCTGCTCCGCTTTTAATAGCTGCTTAATAAATACAGTGGCGCTTCTTTAACATTAATTCTATATAAAGTTGTCAGCTATTCAATTCAGGGTTCGTGTTAAAGTAGTTCTGCTGTATTTAGCGGTTTTGATCGGGCAATCTCAGCTGAAGCATTAAGCTTTTTAGCGGCATTTAGAACCAGTTGGCTCCATTTATATATTCATATTCATGTTGCAGCCCTCCTCATCGATTGTGTAAAAGGTAAACGGCAAACGGCAAACGTTCAACAAACAGCGCATTCTATTATCAATAAAGTTGATTGCCTTTTTCGCTGCCGCCCACACGACCAGTCGAGTCGAGTTGAGCCGTGTCGAGTTGAGTTGAGTTGAGTCGTGTCGAGTCGAGTTGAAGTGGCATGAATTCGATGGACAGTGGAGCTCTTATCGGCATTTTACATGGTCGCGCCTCATTTGCGGCTCGTTTGTGTGTTTAAAAGCTAAAAGATTAACCTGAACAGAAAATACAAAAAAAAAAAAAAAAAAATAAGAAGATGGAAGCGTTGGGTCAGGTTCAATCAATAAATGAACTCGCGCCTTGGGTGGGGCTGGGGATGGGGATGGGGACGGTGACCACCCACGACTACAAATTATTGCAAATCAAATATATGCATATATGTATATATACTTGTCTATATCTGTAAGATATCGCATGCCATCATTATTAATAGAGTTCATTAGCTGCAGACAACGACGAGCTGCTGCTGAGTGGATACATTGACATATCGTATGAACTGAGCCCCCGCATACTTAAATTGTTATTATTGTTGTTGTTGATATTGTTGAAACCAGTTCCTGTCCCCTCTCCATCATTCACTCACTCACCCTCCCTCCCCTCAGTGGGCATCAACTGCGGTTTCTGTCGCGGTTTCTGCCCGAAATTCCAGAGTGTTAGTTATGGTTTCGATGGAAAAAAGGCTTTGTTTATAAATGCGTTTATCATTGGCCTCATACGATTTGTGTTCATCTCTTTCTTTAATGAGAACTAATGAACGCGTTCGCCTCCCGATCGTCATCATCAACAGCATCATCATCCAGATCATCATCATCATCATCGCCATCGTCATCGTCATTTCTGCTGCTGGTTTTTACATTTTGGGCATTCTCGAAAGTTTTTCCCTTTTTTTTTGATATGGTTGCTTTTATTGTTTACCCAACAGCAATAAAACGTAACAATAATAATATTAAAGATATAAAAAAGGGGTCAACACAAACACACACACACAAACACACACACACTTGTAGAAAACGATCTGATTGGATCTGATTGAAACACATCGATCGAGAAATGCAGCCAAAGATTTTTATGGCAACAAATCGGTTCCCAGCTGTATTCACTTAATCTAAAAGATACAAATCATTACAATTTTCTCATTTTTCAACCTCAACTATCGAGGTATTGAATATAATACTGCATAACGGTGAATGTTCTGCAACTATATGATCAAACGATTATTTTCAAACACATTGCAGCATATCATTATCATAAGATATCCATGCACATTCTGAAAAGTTTATTCTAACCAAAAACAAAAAAAAAAAACAAAAAAAAAACAATGCAAATGCATAATTTCCGTTAAACACAAACGCAAAACAACAAACAAAATACACGTAAAAGCCAACAACAACAAAAAGTTGATCAAAATTGCCAAAGTTTTGTTTGCTTTGCTTATTTCCGGCTAAAAAAAAAAAATTTCAAAAAAAAAAACATAAAACCTAAACAACAACGAAAACCGACAAAACTGACTACAACAAAAATACCTAAAAATATAACAACAAAAAATTAATATATATATAAAATTATGTCAGCAGTGCCAGCTACAACAACAACAACAAAAACACTGGCAAATGGCAAGTGTGCTTGCGGCCAGGCGTGTAAATTATTTATGTGCCAAATGTCCTTCTTGTGCATGTGCATGTGTATGTGTATATATATGTAACCGGCCCCACCGCCCACCCACCCACACGTCCCCTTCCCTTTCCCTTTGCCTTTCCTACCGCTGTGCAACTACTCACATAATCCCAGTGTGGCACGCATGGGTCCTGTGTATCGCTTGCCTGTTCGTCCTGCGCCGCCAGTTTATAAATAAAAATCATTATTACTGCTGGCTGCTTTGCTGTGGCATTTGCTTCTTCTTCTTCTTGTTGTTCTCCGCTTTTTTTTTTAAGGTGGTGCTGGTGGTTGGGTGGCACAGCGTTTAGGTGGGTTTTTCAGTTGCGACGTCGGAGTTTTCGTTTGAAATTAGCACGCATTGTCCTTAATTGTTGGGGCGTTTGGGTTTTCGTTTTGGGGCTTGGGCATTTTTTTTTTTGTTTTTTTTTTGTTTTTTACAGCTTTATTGGAGTAAGGGATACGTTTTTCTTTTTCTTTTTTTTTGTGGGTAAAGGGTGGGGTGAGGTGGTGGTGGTGGTTGTACTTAGGGCTTATCAGGCCAATGAGTTTGCCTCATTCGTTTGGTTGGTTGGCTGCGTGTTTATTTATTTGACTTGTGCATGTCGCTTTTGGGTGTTAACTTTAATAATTAACGGCATTAATTGCCGCATATGTCACATGTTTGCTCTCGGCTTTTCAACCCCTTAAACCACTTCCCGTTCGTCTGTTCCCTCCGTTGGCCACTGCAGGTCTGTGCATTTTTAATCTTTTCAGTTTTATATTTACAATTTTATGTTTTTTAATTATTTTCCCCCCTCTTTTTTGTTGTTGTTTTATTTAAACGCTTATGTCATGAAAAACAAAGAAACGATCCACAACAAATCACCAACCCCCATCCCATTTACAACCCCTTGGTTGCTGCATGATGTAACACCCACAACATTTGACCGCCTGCCCCTAGCATTATTATAATAATTATCCGCTTATTTTCTGATCTTTAATTTTTGGTTATTGGCTTTCAGTTTTTGGCTGTCGTTTTTCACCCAAAAATGTATTTCAAATTATCAAATTATAGTATGGAAAACTATCTCTTTTTATACCCTTAACCCATTAAAAATGGGTAAAAAGGGTATAATGGTTTTGTGCAAATGTATGTAACAGGCAGAATGAAGCATATCCGACCCCATAAAGTATATATATTCTTGATCCGGATCAACAGCCGAGTCGATATAGCCATGTCCGTCCATCTGTCTGTCTGTCTGTCCGTCCGTCCGTCCGTCCGTCCGTCCGTCCGTCCGTCCGTCCGTCTGTCAGTCTGTATGAACACGCGGATCTCAGAGACTATAAGAGCTAGCGACTTCGAATTTGGAATATAAGTTCCCGTGTACCCGGCGCAGATCAATTTTGCTTTGTTTTATCGATAACTGCCTTAGTTTCTGAATTATCAATACATATCGATTTCCGATAGCAATAAATTCCACAGTTTAAGAGACAGGGCTTTTAATTTATACATAATATGAATATACATATATTGCCAAATTTTCATGAAGATCATCAACGCTACCGTCAATATATTTGTGTGTATTCTGCAGAGCCCCGATAACTACTGTCTGTCTGTATGTATGTATATATGTATGTATGTATATATGTATGTATGTATATATGTATGTATGTATGTATATGCACGTGTTTGTAGCCTTTCAGTTCGGGAATTTGAGTGCAAATTATCTTAAAGGGAAATTGGCCAAGAAAAGTAGATTGTATTTAAAAACTGGGTTAAGGGTATATCGTTAACTCGACTACAGCATCTTACTTGTTTTTAAATAATGTATTTGAAATATACGCTGAACATTGATTAGATTAAAATCAATGTTTGTTTTTTTTTAGATAATAATAATTGAAACAACAGATATTATTTATTTTTATCGAAAGCAGTTCCAACATATAAACTATTTTAAGTAAATACATATTCAACCACGTATTTTGTAATCTTAGCCATATTTCAGGTATTAAATAAATTTATATATTTGCCTCGAGGCAGTCTGCAGCAGTTTCATATTTGACTTGCAAGTTGGGTTTATTGAAGTCAGTGTTAATATTTTTGTGTTATTTATTTTTTATACGATTTGTGGTTTTATGGGCTGCATTTAGCATATCACGATTATTGCTTTCAAAATCTTTATGGTCCTCTTTCATAACCGATTGCCAGTCTCCATAAACTTGACCAAGTCAATTAAACAAACGTTTTCGCACTTAAAAAGCCCCCAAGACGATTATGATTCCGACAATAAGAATTGCGTACGGGGAATTTGGGATGAGCTTGATGTGTGTGTGTGTGTGTGGCATATGATTATCAATTTATGCCACAAATCCAATGGCTTTTGTTGTACACATAATGTATAATTGAAACATGTTAAATATTAAATAACTGAAATATACTTGAAATCATTAAACATCATAAAATAAATACTGCAATACCTTAAAATATATATATTTAAAAAAAAAGAACCGAAATTTTAATGGATTGTTTGATGTTTTTGAAAAATCTGTAACGTGAACATAAAAGTGTTTTATTACAAATCATAAATATGTATATACGTGTATAGGCAATACAATTAGAGTTAAACTTCTTCAACACCAGCAGCGAGTAGAATTTCTGTGGAGCTTGCTTCCTCGAGTTCCGCACGGTTAACTGGGAGAGGGTCAGGTCAAGTGATCATTGTTATTAAAATGAACTCTGACATCGACAAAGAGTTGCGCAGCTCGCTTGTTCAGCACACGCTCCTCAAACTGTTCGTCCGGCTCATTGTCCATTTGCTCGTCAGTAGACCACCCACCGATGGTGGAAAATCGTAATCATTCCCAATCCGTTGATATTTCGCATGTCTTGTTAAAGTTGTTCACATTCGATTCCGTTTCGTTGAGTATCGAGCTTACCTGATCGGGTGGCAAATTGGGCCATCGTCCTGTAGCGACAGCGATAAGCTGCCATAATCCTCACGCATTGTGATCTCATCGGCACACGATTGATTCACAGAGAATTGGGCTTCGATATCAAAATATCAATTTAGCTCGGGCAGCGCTGTATCAAATGTATCATGGAACACCTCGGGCAATGTTATCGCATCAACATTCGCCTCCCGGTGGCCCTCGGGCAGACCCCGACCATGCCCGGCCTGAATGCCATTTTGATTTTGACAAATGCCTCATTGCAAATGCCTCCTTTTCTCGAAAAGATTCGGACGACGCCAAGCAGTAAATGGCCCGAAGTGCGTAGCGCCAATTTTACTTTTGGCTGTAAAATTGCCTCCACTGACTTTTCGATATTCGTCTCGAAGACGTGCTGCTAGCCAAATTCTGGCTAGCCGGCCTTTTTTGGCCAATATTATGTGTTCGTAGAACATTATTTATTTTTTTCTTTGCAATTTTTAGATTTTTTTAATACACAAACAAAACAGGGATGCACAATTTGCTAAACAACATGGCGACAACGATGCTTTCTTTAGCTGTCTGTTTTTTTTTGTGTCACAATCTGGCGGCGACTCAACGCCTACATCGATACATTTAAAGTTGTGGGCGGGGGCTGGTGGGGTGAGGGGCGTGGCACTGCGAGTGGCATTCGAATCGAGTCCAAAGTGGCAATGGGGTCGTCACTAGCAGCAGCAACTTTTGTCGTAGTCCTCCTTCACTTTGGCGGCCGTTGAGCGCCATTAGGCGGCCCGTGCAGACATTAAAAACAGCTGCCATCTTCGCTGTTGTTGCTGTTGTTGTTGTTGTTGTTGCTGCTGCCACTTTTGTTGCTGTTGTGGCATTTTTTGGAGCGGCACACAAAAATTGCCTGTTTATATTCGCAGCGACAGCAAATTTTATTATTATTTTTGTTCTTGACAACGACAACAGCCAAACGGAGGAGCAAAGGCAGCAGATGGAGTCGAGTGGGGAAAGCAACAAACGGCAACAGGAGTTAAGGCTCCAGATGGAGGAGCAGCAGGAGGAGCAGCAGGAGAGGGAGGAGTAAGCATATTCGTTAGTTGGCGAAATTTGTATGCCCTTGCAAAGAGCATATGAAATATAATAGAAGAATATAATTTTCAAGCGAGAATTTTGATTCAAGTAGAAATCCATTATAAATAAAAAAAAACCTACTAAAAACTGTTTTATTTAATATTTTACTTTCCTTTTTAATAAGCCAACTTGACCGTTATGTGTATTTCTTTTTTTAATTAAATTTAACATCTCCAATTTTATAATCGTTTCACTAAAACATAAATTGTCTGGCTGGGATTTCACAGATTATATTGCACATGTGACAAGGGTATTCAAACTTCGGTAGATAGTTTTCCAATTTTGTTTTTGGATTCATTTTATTTTATTTTTGTCTATTTTTTTTTTTTGCAAATTTTGCATTTATACAAAAATATTTGTAGAGCAGCCGTCGCATGCGGCAGGCAGCAAATCAAAGTTGTTGCGGGAAAGGGGGATGAAGTGTCTGCCAGCTAGCGAGAGGGGGCATGTCCGGGGTGGTGGGTGTGGTGTGGTGGGGACCTATGTCACCTTTGGCGCAGGCGCATGCCGCTTAAGCGTCGCGCAACCAATTAAAGAATAATTCATTTCAATTGAAGTCAATCAAAAGAAATTATTTCACGCTTAATCAATGAAGCCTCTGCCACAATGAAGAATGCAACAAACAAACAAAGAGACAAAATGTGCTTCACAGATTTTCGGCAAAACCAGACAACAACCAAAACAACAACAACAACAACAACAAGTTAAAGATGAATAAAAAGAGGAAGCAGCACGAGAACTTTGCTTAATCAGAGGCGCGCAGATTGAAGAGGCTGTAAATCTACACACAGCGAGAGCGAGAAAGAGAGAGAGAGAGAGAGAGACAGAGCGAGAAGGAGAATTGATATTTTTTTGGATACAGTATGTTTATCATGATAATATATGGGCAGCATATCTGAGACACTTGAGCTTTGCTTTGAACCCAACAAATTGATTTGACTGCGGTGTTGAAATGCCAGCAAGTGCCACTTGAATAACCCAACTTTATGACTATGTGCTCTATATAAGAACATATATATATAGATATATACATACATACATATGCTACTTAGTGGCCGGATTGTGTTATTAATTTATATACAACTACTGAAGAAGCACCAAAGTGCGGGCAATCAAACGAAGAGCACTCGACTAAACTGGAATTTCAGTGGCAACAACAACTGTCGAATTGATGTGTGCATCATTTAGTAGCCAAAGAGGCAGATGAAAAGCGAGCTGCTCCTTGGAAAATGATTATAATTATAGCTAAAATTATTGAGAGGTGCATTGAAAACTAGGAATCATTTTATCATAATGTGTGAAGCGTACGCAAAATAGAAATAATACGAAGATTTACAAGTAAATATATATAAATATATATGTGTGTGTGTGTGTATGTGTGTGTGCGTGTGTCTTTTTTTATAGTCGCACACACATTGCCATAAATATTTGCACGCTTATGCAATGGCCACCCAGAACTTCTTGCCTGCAGCGGACTGGGGAACATTTCTGAAACGCAACGAGATGACAAGAACAACAGCAGCAACAGCAGCAGCAACAGCAGCAACAACAGCAACAACAGCAGCAACAGCAGCAGCAACAACATAAAATAAAAACAACAACAAAGCCAAAGTGTCGCATTAATTTGTCATTTCGCTTGTATGGCGACGACGGCAAATGGGGCGAAATGATGATAGGAAAAGGGGTGCAGGGGGGCATGTAAAATGGTGTGCCACAGTGGCAACTACGCCAAACATATATACACACACTGAAAACTTTTTTTTTATGTTTTGCTGACGCGCTCTAAAAAGTTGCAGTTTTTTCCTATTAAAATTCTTTCTTTTTTTTCAGTTATTTTTTTTTTTTTATTAAGATTTCTTGTTGTTGTTGTTCACACCCGCAGCCTGTTTGGCTCCTCATTGTGCTGTCACACACACACACACACACACACACATACGCGTGCAATTTGACTTTGAAAAGTGAAATGTAAAAAAAAGGGAAGAAAGCAAAGAAAGGCGAGCCAAAAACTGTCACAAAACTTTTATGGAGACGCAGCGAGCAATGCACAAAAGTTGCAGAGTGGTTAGTGGCATGATGGGGTGTCGAGCAAACATTGGTGGCCATGTCGCAAAAACTGACTTGGTGTGCCACTGCTGCTGTTGTGGTGTTAGTGCTGGTGCTAGTGCTGGTTGCTGGTACTGGTACTGGTGGTGCTGGTGCTGCAATTGCGGTGGCAGCCACTTCATTTGCTTGCTCATTAAAAGTTGCGACTCATACAGAATTGCAGAAGGAACAAGCGGAGTCAACACGTTTGCCTGCATGTCAAGTGGCAGTCAGTTGACATGGACCCACCATGCCACCATGCCACAATGAATGTCAAAAACGAGTGAAAATTTGCGCTTAAATGCAACACAAAAACTACGCCGAGGCCAGCGAACCAAAGCAACCCAAAACAACTCGATCCGACCCAACCCGACCCGACCCGACCCCCGTCACTTTTCTGCACTCTTCTCTCGCTGGCACACTTCATAAAAAATATATAATAAAAAAATAAATAATAATCTAAAGACAAACATTAACACAACATGCTGAAAATGCTCGAAAAATTTGTCACCATTTTATTTTTTGTTGACGACACGCGGCAAGCAGAGTGGGGCAAGCGAACCCTGTCTGGTCATTATTATAATTTTTCATTTCTTGACTTTGTATTGCAACAGCAATCAACACACACTCACATGCACACGCACAACCCAACACACACACACACACACACACACACACACACACACACACATATACATAGACATGTGTTGAGGCTTAGCGGCTTACTGGAGCGTGTTGGCCCGTGCAGAGGGTTTCAGCTTGGAATAAAGCACAGGTGTTTACACACACACACACACACACACACACATACACACACACACACACACAGGCAGGCAGTCAACTGTCAATTGTACAGAAATGACAACAAGTCGCAGTTGCACTCGTAAATCGCTTTCAGATTTAGATTCGGAATAAGAAGCTTTGCCTGGCTGGCCACAATCGTCACTTGGCCATTTTTGGAGCAGAGCAAATTCCACCAGAGTCTGTGAAATGGACGTATGTTCATAAAACATACAAACATAGATACAAATATATATATATATGTATGTATGTATAAGCCCACAACTGTCAGTTAGTTTGGTTTGTTGCATGTATCAACTGAATAACAATATTAAATACACTATTAGTAAATAAATAAATAATAATAATGAATAATCAGCTAAAGATAAAGAAAAAAAATTGAATTAAATGTAGGGCATTTACACTAATACTACTATTACTATATACTATATAATATACTAATTAACATAAAATTAAATTAAATAATATTAATATTAATGTTGCACGTATAATTATTAAGATTTTTCCAAACAACACAAATTATCATGCAATTTTTTACTGCTCCTCGATATCTTTGCCACTTTTGCTATAACTTTCACAGTTATTCGATAAACTCTGTTGTTAAGTGTCTTTTATATCAAATTTGATTCATTTTAATACATTTTAATACAAGCAACTGATTATAGTCTAGGCATTAACTAAAGGATAAAACAGTTTAATCCACAAATCAGGCAAATCAAGAGTTACTTGAACCAATTTTGCAAACTATTCTTATGAATTACTTAATTATATATTTATATATATATATATTTATATGTGCATATATATGTACGAGTTGCATGCAATTTGAAAATATATACAGAATAATCATTAACGATTTAATAACGATGCACATTTACTGCCTTTAAATTGATGTGGAGTTTCAATTGTTGGAAGCATTTGCCTTCCCCTTTCCTTTTGTTTAGATAACTTAGCTAATCAAATTGCATTAAGCATTTCATTTTCCAACTTTTCCACATTCCCCCCCAAATTGTCTCCCTCCCTTAGTTAGTCGCCCGTCTGAATGCCGCCATCGCTGACCCTATAAATACGCATGGAGGGTTGAATGGGCATTAGTGGAGGAACCCCTGGCTTGTTTGGTAGTTGGGAGGCGGCTCTATCTTAATGCTCGTCGGTTGGTCGTCATCAGGAACTCTGCAACTCCATAGCCACAAGTCGCGACATTTTGCTAATTAAGCTGTGCGGGTCACGTTAAAATTGTTACAGGCACCACTCCGTACCACACCGCACCACACCGCCAACTATTAGCATTTTTATGCTAGTTGAGAACAGGCACTTGAGGTTTATCTGGTCGCAGTTTATGTCTGGCAGCGGTCACTACTTAGTCTGATTATTGTTATTATGGCGTCGCAGTTTTCATAAATTCCCAGCAAGTTATTTTCCCATAAATTCAACGGGGGCAGACACGGTGCAGGACAGGACAGAACAGGGCAGGGCAAGACAGGAGCGGGCAGAACGGGAGGCGGACAGGACAAAGTAGAGGATATGCCGACAGCGCCACAGGTAGACAACGACACCGATGACGACACAGACGGACATACATATATAGATATATAGAGGAGAGCGATGGGGGGCGGGGGAGTGGGAGTCCTGTCCTGTCAAGATGCAGACGCGACGCGACGCGACGCGAAGCGACGTTGAGGCAAGAACAAACGGCGAGTATAAAATGTTTTCCATGTTGCCAAGAAATCTTCAGCATGGACGGGAGCTTGCGGTGGTGGGTGGTAGAGACGAATGCACATCATGAAGCATGCACCTGTCCCAGACGGCTTGTCCTTTGGGACACAATTTAAATTGGCATTCCACATGACGGCCAAACCAGTGCGACGGCAACTCCATGAGTGCGAGTGAATGTGAGTGTGAGTGCGAGTGAATGTGAGTGTGAGTGCACGACTATTCACATGCACAAGGACACTCGTCCCATTGAACTGAACCGAACTGAACCGATCCGAACAGAACCGAACCCAACAAACACGAAATAGTTGAACAAACTTTAACCGAAACGTTCGCTGATTGCAGATATTCTCAAATCTAGGTACAGTATGCCCTCAACTAACGCAACCCATTAAATCGAATCAGTTGCCAAAGCAAAATAGAAAGAAATGCATTCTCCGCACATTCAAATTTAAGAAGATTTTGAAATTATTAATTTTGAATTTATTTATATTATTCTTTGACAAATATTATAAATTTTATTATATTTGTAATTAATTGCAGAGTCTAAAATTTGTTAAAATATTGAATATATTGTTTGACTGTACAAATTGTATTCAGTTCGCAAAAGAAACGCAGATGTTTGTTAACCAAACTCGCAGCAAGTCTTCAATTTAATAGTTCAGAGTACAGGGTATTTGCTAGTCGCGCTGTCTTCTATCGTTCCTGTTTGGCGATGGTACAGGGTGTCTCCCAGTCTTTACCTTTACCTTTTTTTCATATACATTCTCCGTGTTACCCGCTGTTTATTATGAAACGTGTCTGTGCTCATTGTTGTCCTCCCTTGCTGTTGTCATTTATATATACATATATATATATATATATATATTTTATATATATATTTTGCAGAAATCATCTTGCCCCACCTAAGAACTGAGTTCTCGTTGTCGTTGTCCGTTCCCGCTTCTCCCATTGGCCTTGGTCGTGAGTTGCATTTGCTATCTGGTTGCGCCCCATTGTCGTCATCGCCCTCAAATAGTCGCTCGCATAGTTCTCAGCCATTGGCCAGCCGTTAACGCTAAGGTAAACAACAACAGGCTGCAACAACAAGCTGCAACAATACGCTGCAACAACAACAACAACAATTTAGTGTTGGTTCCGCTGTCTGCTGCATGTTTTTGCTTGCCCCGTTTCAGCTGTTGAAGTTGCAGTTGCTGCTTGTATTGGTCATCATCATTAATGTCATTGCCCCTTGCCCCTTGCCCACTGGCCGCTTGACAGTTGCAGCTTGCCATTGCCCGTCCAGTTCACAACTCTTATCTTGTTCATGTTGCAACACGAATGCTATGCCATGCCATGTAGCATGCACCGCCTGGAGGCACCTATCAATTGGATATCATCGCGAAAGGTGCTGCCCTGATCGGTTAGGATAGCGTTCATCCAAGTGTCGCATATCTCAAGCTGAATAGCTGCGAAAGCCAATAAACACACACACACACACGTCCCGTAGCAAACACCCGCTGCCACTTGCCACTTGCCACTTGTCCTGTTGCACAAGCGATGAACAAAGCATAGCATTCAACTTAATTGCATATCGAATCACAGCTCTCAAGACGCAGTTCACAAATCCAATTATTACTACTTTTTTGCGCAATTACTTGCAAGTAATTAAAATATTTAATTACTTAATTTAATTACGTAATTATGTCTATTTATTTATTCATTTTGCATACACTTGTAATTAACTGCAATGTGATTTTTTGATTATCAATGTTTGATTTGCGATTTCTTCATTTACATTTATTTATTATTTTTTTTTGTTGCAGTTTTTCATTTTCTATTTTCCGGCAACAGTTGAAACCGGTTTGAAAATCCTATCGCATCGTTTATTTTGTTATTAGGCTTATTTTTTTGTGGGCCAATTGAATTGTGACTCAATTGACTCCTGGCGCTCATCCGAACATAACTCAGACACAATCGGGTTACACAATTCTGCTCTGATATCTTTGCTCTGTTATCGCAAACAGAAACTGGACGACTCGTTTTGGCTGGTTTGCTTCTGGCCCAAGCCAAATGCCAATTCCGATTCCCATGTGCAACATAATTT